>LR046765.1:27343-44789 GCA_900607525.1 Apocyclops royi
ATGCAGTTGAAAAAAGCTTGCTTGTACAGGCGAGCTTTTTTCTAAGCGTGATTGTAAATAGTCATGCGGTGCGTCAAGGAATTTTTCTATCTCAGTCGTTGTCGCAGACGTTGGAGTTCATGACAACGAACCCTTTTTGGTCAATGTACTTTCATCTAAACGATGAACTTACGACTGACTTTCAAGTATCTGACCCAAGGTTGAGCCATTGTATTTATCAAACCAGCCCCTTATAGCTGACCTCTTCCTAAGTCATTTCATCTCATCTTAAATTTGAGATGAGACAAATTACGAAGATATTATATAAAAACATATTTACGCTACGTAATGATTCAAAGTTTGTCAATGAACGCTTAAATGTTACATTGTTTTAAGCCACGTCTACAAATCAACGATCGGTTGGATCAGTCAAATTTTGATTTGATGTTTTTGAAGATAAAGTTTCAATACATAAATATTTGAATGTACGACAAACGAAAGACTTTTTAAGTCTCGAGTCTAAGTCTATACCTTGTGGGCCTCACTGAGCACTTTGTATTGCTGAACTCTCTCTTCTTGGAGCGCACGAAAATCTTTGGCAATGGTCAACGATATACGCTTGCTATTAGGTGAAGCCATACTTTTATACTGAAAACGAAATGCCTTTAAAAGTTAAAATATAACGCATGTCTCGCTTTCATAAAAGACTTTTATTTATTTATTAAGTTCAAATATTCACAGATTTCGCACTTAAAATACACTGACAGAAGGCTTGTTGATCTGACTAAGAATGAATTACAATGTAATTTAATAGAAAAAAGAACAGAGAGAATATTTCCAAACAATTGTGGCATCATTCTTTCTTTTTCTAAACATCGATACAAGCAAGCCACTTGAATTTCACTGACACCTGTACGCCCACACCACAAAATATGAACTCGAAAAAAGTTCTAAAAAAAGTCGCCCGTGACTTGCTTCGACCTTCTTTAGCATCAGAGATGAAAAACGAATGAGCGAATAAATGAGAATTGGTTAGGTATACATTAGCTCGGCCATGTAAGACATCTTTTTAGGAAAAACGATTGATTCCTCAAGAAAGTCGGCCAAAATATCGATAGTTTCAGTCAATTCTTCGCTACTGTGTCGAGCCTGCTCTGCGCACGACGATGCCTTCCGTCTTGCCGAGGACTGCCGCGACTCTGAGGTTGGATCTTCAAAGGCAGATTCACTTTTGGACTTCTTTTTCTTTTTCGTCCTCAATTGTTCACGTTTTGATCGTTCTTTGTCTTCTTTCTGGTTACAGCAGATGACCTTTGAGGGTGCGAGTCGAGCTATGGAATCGAGTTCTTTAGAACATGCAACAGAGAAGTCGTGAAACATTGACTCGCTGTCCTTATTGAAAAAATTAAGTTTGCTCGGTCTCAAAATGATTTTTGGTTTTGTCAACGATTTGGATTTGAACCGCCAGTTTTTAAGAACTGACGAATTTGAAGATGATTGTGATTCAACGGAAGACGATTTCACGGGCACAGAATGGCACTGCGATTTTTCAGTCGACACATTCATTTTCGTGAACTGCAATATCAACTCTTTACTATCGAAATGGACAACAGTTTTGCCTTCAGAACTCTCTTCTGCTTCTTGCTCCTCTTCATGGGAATATGTCTTGACTGAGACTGAGGCTAATGGAGGCATTTTTAAGTTTGATTCACTGCAAACTCGGTAAAGCTGGAACAAGATGAGAAAAATGGATAAATGACTTCAAAATTTTCATGTTAGGTTAGGTAAACGGTGAATTTTTACCAGTTTGAGAACAAACTACGCGTTAAAATAAAATGGCTGCTCCTCGCCCAACGTTGAATAACATTGCTTTAATATTAATCCAAATTTCAAAAGAATAAATAAAGAGGTAAACTCAAAGTTTTTACCTTTGCAGTAAATTCCATATTTCAATAATAAATCAGATTGAAAAAATGGCCTTGAACACAAAATTTCGACGTAAAGTTGCTTATCATGTACAAAAGAAAGAAAGTTAAAACGTATAATAAAGTAGGTCGTTAAGTGAATCGTTTTCTTTCTTTTTTTCTCTTTGACTTACTGCCACTAATGCGCTATTGATCGAGTGTTATTCGACAATTCGGCCGTTATTTCAACCAGGTTATATTTCAAAATAGTAAATAAAGGAGTTGCTTAACGCACCAAATAATTGGAAGGTAATAGTTAACAAATGGGACAAAAGACGAATAATTTGAAAACTAAGTTACTGAAAATAGACCAAAGGTCATAAAAAATCGGTCGTTAAATATTTTCCACTTATTTTAGAGGTCATGAAGCAATTAGGCTAATATTTTAGTGTGAGAATACAACAAGTTTATGCATATACTTTGATACTATTATGGACAATGTTTTTTTCTCAGTTAGGATTTGTTTTGATAATAATGAAGTAGTTTATTACATTATTTACTCTTATTTTATTTTAAAAATATCTACTTTAGGGCTTCAGCAGACGAGTAATAATTTTGAGGTTCGCTCGTCTGCCGAACCATTACAAGTAAAAAAAAATAGTTCCCAGCAGCTCCACCGTTTAGTTACTAAAAGTTGTGAGACTACTTTTCGCGCCATTTGAAGTTTCCGCGAATCCAACAAAAGCTGTCGGCGACGTGCACTTAGAATCTTCAAATTCTCTTAAATTTATATTAAAATGGAAGGTAAGACTTCACAGTGAAGTTAAAATTTTGAAACATTATGCGATGAATATCAGTTTGATTATTTCACGATGGGTTAACATTTTTTTAAGGATTCGATGCCCCCCAAGTTTATTACTCCGACAATTTTGGAGATACCGGAGACGCTGGTGATGCCTCCGTGGCTGTCAACAACCTGGCGATTAAGAAAAGGTTTAAGGAATTCTTGAGACAGTTCAGTGGAGGAGCGAGCTTTAATTACAAGTATCGCGATGCTCTTAAGCGAAACTATACTCTGAGGCAATTTTGGATTTGCGTCAACTTGGAGGACCTGGCAAGGTAAGTTTTATCACTTTTTTGAACCCTGTCGCAGAACTCCAACGTTTTCGTTGAGAAAAGAGATTTATAAATTCACCATTATAATCATATTTCAGATTCCTAGTACGATATCTATTACTTTGATGAGTCATTGAATTCTAATTGCATTTTTCTTTATTTAGTTTTGATGAACCTCTAGCCAACATGCTCTACAAACATCCAACTGACTACTTACCCCTTTTTGAAGAGTCTGCCACAGAAGTTGCCGATGAGGTATTAATGTTACAAAATATTACTATCGTATGGTACAACTAAGCTGTCCCACTTCAAAAATAAGTAAATGTTTGTTACGAATAAACTGGTAGAGCTTCTTAATATTAACGAGGAATTTCGCATTAAATACCTTTATAATATTAGCTGAAATTTTCGAAACGGTCTAAGCTTAAATGTGTCTTAAGCATTTCTTAAGACATTTGTCTTAAGACTGACAAAGAATGAAAATTTGGTATCACCGTATTGTCAGCATTTGACTTACATTGATCGTAAGTCAGTCTTAAGCCATACGACTTAAGCTTTGACAGTTCCGAAAATTTCAGCTCAGAAGGTATCACGTTAATGAATCTTTTATACACCAAAAAGCACAACTCAATTTCAGATTGGAAAATCAGCAACCTTAATTATTTTTCGCGAAGTTGCATCTAAAACCTGCTTTTTAAACAGTGACCATTTAAAGTTAATATTTGTTTTTATCAGCACAGTATCTGATGCGGGGGCCATGTGCCCCCCCCCCTCTGTTTCTTGTCTTTTTTTCTTCTTTTCACTGGGGAAGGAGATTCAAAGTGCTTCTATCACACGTCGCCCTTGCTTGCCATGTTCGGCAAGTATATCTTTGCTTACCGAGAAAAAATTATCTTATTCGATTCACCGATTTCAGGTCACCTCGCCCAGACCAGAGGGTGAAGAAGAGGTTGAACCGATTCAAGTTACACTTCTGTCGGAGTCAAATCCGTCCTCCATTCGTCGCCTCAGCGCCGAACAGGTGACTACTTTGCGTTGTACTTACATCAAGTTTCATCAACAGACGTATAAAAAATCAGTCTATGTTTGTCTTCACAATATTCATCTATTTTGGGGTCAAAGAAACTTCAAATATACGCCTAATCATTAAGATTTATTTAGAACTAATTTGATAATCATAAGCAATAAAAAATAATTTTTCAGTTACCAATGTTCTAAAAAATAACGATCTTATGTTACGGCAAAGTTGTCCCACTTCATTAAAAAAGCAAAATTGCAGTTTCTCATGAAACGGTCCAGCTTTTTAATCGTAACGTTGATTTTCGCGTAAAATAGCTTTTTATAATATTGGCTACAGGTCTCCAGGCTGGTCAAAATACCCGGTATCGTTGTTGCCGCTTCTGGAATCAAAGCCAAGGCGACCAGGATTTCTCTACAATGCCGTTCGTGCCGTAACGTCATTCCTAACATCAGCATCAAACCAGGGTTAGAGGGCTACGCCCTGCCTCGAAAGTGCAACACCGAGCAGGCCGGGCGGCCAAAGTGCCCTCTCGATCCCTTCTTCATCATGCCGGATAAAGTCAAGTGTCACGATTTTCAAATTTTGAAGTTGCAAGAAGCCCCGGATTCGGTGCCGCACGGAGAGATGCCACGACACATGCAACTTTTCGTTGATCGGTATGGGTCAAGCACACCTTGTACTTGTACTGTAAAGTAGGTCTTAACAAAGTGTTGCCAGAAATGCCGTCAAAATATCACCAAAACTGAACGAATAACTCATACTTCCCTTGTGTCTTTTGTGCACGAAAGCTTTTAGTTTTGATTACAGGGAGTTTCACCAGTAGTCAATGTTATTACGATCGTATTTTACGACTAAGTTGTCCCACTTCATTAAAAGAGCAAAATTTTAGTTACTTATAAAACGGTCCAACTTTTCAATCATAATACGATCGTAATTCGTTTATAACATTGACTGCAGATCTGGCAATACATGTTTTTGGTAGCGAGCCTGTGAAGTGCATGAAGTAGTTATTTTTATTTATTTTCTTCTCAATGTAATTTCTTTAAATCTTGTCACAGTATAGGTATTGGTTAAAATCCTTAAAAAATCTGTTGACAGTCGTATGTTGAAAAGACTTTTCCCATGTCATCCGTAATGATAATTTGGGTGGGACTCGGACAGTCAAAAGTGCAGTTTGTCAAAACTATTCAAACTTGAATACTGTAATCTTGGTTTTTTTAAAGAATACCATAGATGTAATAATATTTCTTTTTCAACATATTGTGTTGTTGACCAACATAAATATGACAAAAAGTTCATTCGACAACATGCACCTTCGACTTTCCGATGATCTGATAATTTTAAATTGACCCCTTGGTTGTCTTAATAGATTTTTATGCGACCGCGTTGTTCCCGGAAATCGCGTCACCGTTCTTGGCATTTACTCGATCAAGAAGTCGGGACAAGTATGAGAGAACATAATTTCCTATCCAGTCTTTGCAGCTTGAAATATATTGCTAGCTTAAATAGATTTCCATTATTAATTTCAAAATGATCAATAAGAATCGTTAATAATTTTTATAGAAGTGTATAGAAGTCAATTTTTTTAAAGCTTGTCTCACAAATGTCATAATTTCTAGTAATATCTTTTAAATTAGATAATCCGCGAAACTTCAGGTTACGCAAAAAATGGTACGTTGGATAAGACATTTCATACTAATGTATACATAAAAATGTTGTCTTTAAAAGATTGTAACGTTTTTGCGACAACCATTGTCGACCTTGCAACACTCTTATCTTGCAATGATAATATTACCAAGACCGACAAGAATTTGATTCTGATCTTATAGCTTCGTTGTATCATGCAATTGTAAAGTTTTTATAACATTGATACCAGGTTGGTTCCAAGAAAAGCGACAAAGGAGCTGTCGGCGTTCGGGCTCCCTACATGCGAGTCATCGGCATCGAAGTTGAGACCGAGGGTGTTGGCAGAGCCTCAAGAGATCTTCGATTTACGCCTGGTAAGTGTCAGCAAAGACTTGACCTAGCATTAAATTTACAGCTATGACGTCCCAATCCTTTTTTAATAAAGCTTTTATTTCTAACAATGAAACGGTCTTGCTTTTAAGCAAAAAATTTCTTATAATGGTAAACTTTTCGACTACAGAGGAAGAAGAGGAATTCCGACGTCTCGCCGCTAAGCCGGATGTTCACTCGATCATAGCCAGCTCCATTGCTCCCTCCATCTTCGGTTTCGACGACGTCAAAAAGGCGATTTCATGTCTGCTTTTTGGAGGCTCACGTAAACGTCTTCCGGACGGTCTCTACCGCAGAGGGGATATTAACGTTCTTTTGGTAAGACGATTAATTTTTTTTTGTGAAAGTCATGAAATCGCTTATCAAATAGCGATCCAAGTTTGGAGAAAGATATTTTTATTCCCGACTTTTTCTCATTCGTTGTTGTGAATATCATTAGCTCGGCGATCCCGGTACCGCGAAATCTCAGTTGCTGAAATTTGTTGAGCGGGTCGCTCCCATCGCTGTTTACACATCCGGAAAAGGTTCGTCGGCTGCCGGTCTGACGGCATCAATCATAAGAGACCCTGCTTCAAGGAATTTTGTCGTCGAAGGTAACCAAAATTTAAACAGCACAAAGTTTGATAAATAGTTTGATTGTGTCACGCGGTCAGAGATTATTTCTTTAAGTTAATGAAGATGACAAGATGTTAACGACTTATTCTTTGTAGGTGGTGCCATGGTTCTTGCCGATGGAGGCGTTGTGTGTATTGATGAATTCGACAAAATGCGAGAAGACGATCGAGTCGCCATTCACGAAGCCATGGAGCAACAGGTTACAAGTCAAAAATATCCTTAAAGAAATTAAGTAACTTTCCGCTTGTCATATCCGATGCTAGTTTGTGACATATACTTAAAGCCTCGGTCATATAAGCGTTGCAATCAGTTTTGCCCAATGGTTATGTGACCTAGGCTTAGACTGTTATATTTCAGTTATTTTTGTTCCCTTCAGACAATCTCGATTGCTAAAGCTGGCATCACCACAACTCTAAACTCGAGATGTTCTGTACTTGCTGCCGCCAACTCCGTTTTTGGCCGTTGGGACGACTCCAAGGCCGAGGAGAACATTGACTTCATGCCGACCATCTTGTCGAGGTTTGTATTTTGACCTCGGTAAATTTTGTGAGCCCGAGATTGAATATCATGCCGAGTCGAGCTTGCACTAACAAAATCGAGTCCATTACACTACTGAGCTCCAGCATACGCCGACCCGGAAATTAGATATTAGATTTTTTCATGAGCTTTAATTTAGCAACACTCATTTTTACGAGGTTAATTTTTGTACTTCATTTTTATCTTTTGAAATTTCCTAATACAATTTATTTTATTTAATGGGTAATCTGAGTCTGGTACTCCTATCACTTAAGCCCCTTTTTGATCTCATAACCATAGGGTCGGACGCACGAAACCTTAAGTCTATCAAGTCTATCTAGATATTCAAATGCAAATACTTATGTGTATTGTTTTGTCCGCTCATCTCAGCGGTTATGAAACTGACACTTGAGTTTCACATAAGCAAACGGGCCTTAATGTTAGAATAAGTATTTGTGAATATGGTCCCCTTGCCAATGTGCAACTAAGTGGTTACAGGTCATGTCACTGCCTCAAGACAAAAAAAAACCCTCACCATTGCAGATTTGACACGATTTTCATCGTCAAAGACGAACACAATCAAGAGCGAGACATCACGTTGGCCAAGCACGTCATGAACATCCACGTGAACGCTATGGCCACGGAGCAGGTATCGGCCACCATTCTTAACGCGTTGAAAGAGTTAGATTCATCTAACAGTTTTTCTTAATTGTAAGTCTCAGCACCTTTCGAAATTAAAGCTCATTTTTTTTTCTCTTTTAAGGAAACTGCAGAGGGCGAATTGTCTCTGAATTTCTTAAAGAAATACATCAACTACGCAAGGTCAAGATGCGGACCTCGACTTAGCCAGGTTCATCTCAGTCAACATTTTGAACTATTATAAAGGATTCAGTAAAATCAGCATCATTCTCAGATTTTTCGACCCGGGGACCAGTTCTAGTCTATCCAATCGTAAAAGTTGACCACTTTAGAGCTCTACAGAGTGTTATGCATTGTCTTACTTTGAACTAGGGATAGGCACCGGCCCAAGTTTTTAGGCTCGGGTTCAACTAGACAGATAGAGAAACGGGCTTACCCTCGGGACCATCTGCATTGCACTGTTACTCAGTCCTAGTTAGTCAGCTGTTTTTACGATAATTTTCCTTCTAGGAAGCCGGTGAAAAACTGAAGAACAAGTACGTCTTGATGAGAAGCGGAACGAAGGCCATCGAGGACGATACCGATAAGCGCTTGTCCATCCCTATCACCGTCAGGCAACTAGAGGCAGTTATCCGAATTGCCGAGTCGCTCGCAAAGATGGAACTTGCTCCCTTTGCTGTTGACAGACACATCGAAGAGGCACTGCGCATTTTCCAGGTAATATTTTATACAAAGTTCCTACGACAAACGTACAATTATTCATAGTCTCGCTCATTTTACTAGATTCGAAAAATTATACGAATTCTTGAATATTTTATTTGCTAGTCGTGTTTATTTTTTATGACCAAGGGATTACAAAGAAAAAAATTGTTTTTCAAGGAGTATCATCAATCTATTTTAATATTAATGATATCAAAGTCATAAGCTCTATTTAAATGCGTCGTTTTTTTACGTAAATTTCAGGTGTCGACCTTGGAGGCTGCCACTTCCGGAAGCCTGTCAGGTGCTGAGGGTTTTACCACTCAAGAAGATCAAGAAATGATCAACAGGTGAGAGGACTTACTTATCAAATCATTTTTCAATGAAACTGTTTTAAAACAGACGAGAGAACCAGCTTACTTCATCAACAAAGCAACGTAAATTTTCAACTAAGCTGAAATGTATTATTCATCCAAGGAAGTGCTAACCAGGGGAATAGGACTTACCTCATGCTAAGCTAGTGCTCTCTACTTTGCGATATATTTTTTATTTTACAAAAGGCCAGACTTTAACAGACAGGAGGTCCTTCATAGAGTGTTAATCCCCTCGTTAGCACTTCCCTGTTGAATCTGACTTAAACTCATGCCGGTTTGAAAATATCATGTTAGCCTCTTTATACCTCGGAAAAAGAACTTCATAGCTACTAAAATTAGAATATGACAGAATTAAATTAAAATTTCTGACATTACTGCTAATACTAAATAATTCCTCCCTCTCTAAGGATTGAGAAACAGTTAAAACGTCGTTTCGCCATCGGGTCCCAAGTATCCGAAGACTCCATTGTCAAAGACTTTGTCCGCCAGAAGTATCCAGAATCGGCTGTCCAAAAAGTCATCTATTTTATGATCAGACGTGGCGAATTGCAACACCGCATGCAGCGCAAAATGTTGTTCCGTCTCAAGTAAACCGAAAGAATACCTTCCCCACTCGCTTTATCTCTGTGAAATTTACGCCATTTTAACATCAAAACATCTTGTATTTTTTTTTTGTCTTCACTGTTCATTTTAAACAAAGTATTAAATAAAACTTAATGCCAGTATTTCTGATTTATATTCGAGTTTGCTTTTATATAAGATTTACTTAGTCAAAGGATCGTGTTCATGAAGTGACTGATTTTGAAATCCGACCCTGAGGTAAATTTTTTACTTAAACACATTTAACAGTCATTTTTTAAATTATAAAAGTGCTATTTGTCATAACTTGAAAATTGTATCATTAACACTCAAAATAGCTACATTATCAGCCTTGTAGCGATATGAATCTTCCCCTGTAATAATTTTTAGCTCCCAAAACTAGTGTTAAGCTTACCCAAGCCCAAGTAAAGGTTGGCCACTTTACCTGAGTGCGCACATTGTTGATGACGTCATCACATGGAAATTTAGTTTTTTTTCTCAAATACCAAGGTATTTTATTCAAAACCTTTTCTTCCATTTAATATCACTTGTAGTAAAAATATCTATATGAAATTTCAGTGAAAATTAAATTAAGATATCGCCTGTTTTAATCACTACTTGTGCGCGATGACATCAAATGAAGATTATCATAAAATAGGCTAAGTGACCAACCTTAACTTTACAAATCTTGAGTTTCAAAACTGAAATAAAAAAAATTAAGAAACGACTCGAGTAAAAATTTCCTTTATTAAATTAGTCCATCTGAAAATTAAGATAAAATTAAATACTGATAACTGGAGCTTGACAAGATAAGTAAAAATACTTTGGACGTTGCGATGGCTGGAATTCACAGCGCGTTTAACAAAAAAAATGCCTTTTAAGTATATCACACAAGTAGACGGATTTGTATCGAGTAGAAATCACACAAATTTGAACTTGGATGGAAAAAAAAGTTGTTTCCTGACAATAATAATAGAATGACAGATGAAATAAAAAAAGTTGGACCGGTTTTATGAGCTGTAACAAAGCAACAATAGCACACGTTAGACTAATTTGTAGAAATTAGCGTTGGTTTTTGCGAGGACTTGTCCGACTATCATGAGTGCAACTTGCCATGAAACGTCTTCGCGCTCTTTCTCTAGGTCTGGACCAGTGATGAATTTTCTGTGAAGTGGAAAGTTACGATCGAACATAATTACCTTTAGAAAACTTCTCATTACGACCTATAAGCTAGCCAGTTATAGTGTTAGAAGATTTTATCCTTTTTTAAGACGTAGGACAGGTTGGTATTACCAAACAAAAGTACACGATGTTCTAATTTAGATGAAAAGAAATGTCGACTTAATTTGATAACATTTTCCAAACAAAACTTTGGGTTCAATCAAGATTTATAAAGCAAAGGTTGGTCACTAGGCAACTCTACCTGAGTGCTCACATTGTTGATGACATCATCACCAGCAAATTTAGAGAGCATTTTTCTTAAATACTAAGGCATTTTTTTTTCAAAATGTTTTCTTCCCGCGAACTTGGGTATCCTTGGCAGTAAAAATATTGAAATGAAATTTCCGTGAAAACTTCAACGTTTATAATTTGGCCTGTTTTAATTACTATCTGCACATGATGACATCATATGAAGATTATTAGATAATTGGCTAAGTGACCAACCTTTACTTTTTAAATCTTGGGTACAATGAACCCCTAAAACATTAATGCTATCGGGACTTGTGTGTGTCTCGCCCATTCATCTTGATCTTGCAATAACTTTTTTAGTGACCAAAAGAACTACAATCTGTAAAGTTAGACTTTAAAAAAGTTGATAGTGAACTGACACAATAAAATGTTCTTTCAAAACTAATTTTTTCTTTGACATGATCAGCTATATCAAGATATATCAAGTAAAGGTTGGTCATTTAGCCAATTTTCTGAGAATCTATGACATTGAGACCTGAACACTCGAGACAGTCTCGACCCCGTTCCACTGGTCCTTGGAGATGTGAAAATTGTGTCCTCAAAACTGTCTGGGGGAAGCTCATAGTGAGTTGCATATCTGAAAAATGAGAAAAAGTTACTTTATAAAAGACTAGCTAATATCTTCGTAAGTTGTCTCATCTCAAATTTGAGATGAGAGAGGTTGGAAATATTGAGAAAACATTGAGGTTTTTTCACCATCTCATTTCAAATTTGAATAGAGACGACTTACAAAGATATCCCCTAGTATTAAGATACGAATATCCTTATTGCAAGTAGTGTTGCCAGATATGTCACTTTTGAAGCGAATTCCAACAAAACTGGCTGACCTTCCGTAGACATCAACGCTTCCAATATTAGACATCTTCAAATTTTTCCGTTTCCATAAACGACACTCATTTGCGTTGTTATCGAGCTGCAAAAAATCCGGCTCGTCGGGATGAATTAAGCTCGGGAGTTGGAACGAACTTCTTGATGGTGTCCTGACTCGTTCAATTTCGATGCTGAGCTCGTTTAGATGGAAGCTGACTTGTGAGGCTTCTATCAAAGTTTTTAGTTCTGAAGAAAAAAAAATACGTGTCCAGTAATGTTTATAAGTATAAATCCAGCTTCGACTTATCTCAATTTCAATTCAGGTTTTTTTTCATAGGTGACTTCTGATAACTGTGTTCAGATAATAATTTTCAAAAAACCAAATCTTTTTTAATGCAACTTCTCTTTTAAATTTGATGTTGATTTTCAAATTCTTAAGACAATTTATTTTAGCGATTTCGTTAAAATCAAAGCTTATAAAAAACTAGAAATTACAGAAATTAAGAGAATTGTAATTTTTGGTGGAATTTTTATGACATTTCTAGAAGCACTGCTTTTGGTATTAGAACACAGGCAGTGTGATGAGATGATTCGCATCTAAGTCACACTGGTTGGCTTGATTAAGACTCTCAGTTTTTAGAAACTGGTTTGATAAAAATCTTATTCAAACAAAATTTTCACGAAATTCACTCACTTATGAATTTGTCACAGGGATGGAAAACGATAATTAAAAAAACACAATTACTCAAAGCCTTGAACACTATGGCGGCCGTACGAAACCATAAGTCTAGCCTGTTGCAGATATAAATAAAAAACACTTATTCATATTTTAACAACAGGCAAGGGTCATTATGGTTTTTAATCATCCGTAAAAATTTTATTTTTATTTTTTCTAAAATTAAATAAAGATAGGACCTTTGAGGTAACTGCTCAAGACATCCGATTCTAGAAATAGCTTCAAAAAATGTCGCTGAAATATCGCCGTCACATGTTGCACTATCTGATCGAAGCACGTTTCGTCGATTCGATCAGTCTTGCCGAATATTTTGTTCTCTACTTGTTTCCTATACAAATAAAAAAAATTTTCGAAGCTAAACTTTTACCTCAAATCAGACTAAAATTTGGGGGAAAATACAAATTCTTAGCTGGCAACATGTGGAACCTTAAATTTTCGTCGACCCCTAGTGGAGATTTTGACTCAGAAGTCAAAAATTTTTCGAAGATCATGATTGCATCGCTCTTGAGGTGTTCCAGCTCGCCGAATTTCGAATCACCGACTAGCTTTCGCCGATAATTTTTGGCACAGATCCAGAATTCGAGCAAATTTCGATGACTCTTACTGTCGATGAATTCCATGAATAGAAAAAGTAAAACTTCATTGTCCAGAATTTCCGATATGTCGATAATGCAATCTTGTCGGTGTGACAAAACATCGAACTAAAAAAATTCCAAAACAACTTTGAATAAAAGAAAACAGACTCTTACTAAATAAATAGGGGCGGACACGGATAGTCGAAAGTGCAATTTGTCGAATGGACTTTTTGTCAAATTTCAGTTTGTCAAAAACACACCTTGTTGAAAAAAAAAGATTATTAGACAGCTATGATAATATTCCGAAATAGAATACCCGAAATTACAGTATTCAAGTCATAAAATTGTCATTTCGACAAACTGCACTTTCGACTTTTTGTGTACCACCCAATAAATAAACCGAGGCCTATCAGTAGTGTTGCCAGATTTGGTGAAATTAAATAAAACTCTAACGAGAAAATTAGACATTCTTGAGTCGTCAGTCTGACATTCTTTTCGTTTTTGGTGGAATTTAGATGATATTTCTGGCAATACTGATATCAGCTCTTTCAGGCCAAGCTTACTGAATGCGAAATGTTAAAAAAGTTTTATACTGAAAAATTAAAAAGGCCAACTATTACATAAACGTCTTTGGAATTTGAAAATGAACAAATTTTGGCCTGAACAGGAAAATCTGACCACTTAGGATTTCCGGCCCGGCCCGGCCCGAGCCAGGCTAGTAGAAAAAAAACATTTGCCTGATTAAGCACAAGCCAATTCAGTAGTTTATAATGAGTGCAAATGATTAAATATAATTAACCTTCAAAATTTTCAAGACCTTGGTACATACTTCAGACAAACTTATAAAACTCACCATGAGTTTAGCGTAATGAGTACTCCGCAAAAATGAATCAATATAGATTTCTTCGATTTCTCTTTCAATAATTTTTGTCACCTGCCAATAAAAAACAAATTAAGACTATTTGAGACTTAATATATTACCATGTTTTTGACTTTTTATATGAACACGGGCTGAAAATTTTGATGAAAATTTTACACAAATGTGGTCTTAAAGATACCAACTAACCTAACCTAATACCTCCCAAGAGCTACTCTTGCGAGAACTGATTGAACAGTTTGATAAAAAAAATCTATTAGAATATCATACCTCGTCAAAAGTTCCGGGATCAACTACGAATCCAGAATTGGAACAAATTTGGTCCAAAACTGTCTGGACAAGCTCGCTAGATATTTCCAGGTTTAAGCAACTTGAATCCATCGACAAATACCTTTGAAATGTCACATATTGCGAAGTTCAGTTTAATATAATTTTCGTTTGTGTTATTTGAGGATGATTGAGTGAGATTAAATCATTTCTTAAAATTGTACAATAGAGTTCAAACCTTGGTCACATATCCATTGGGTTAAGTGCACGAAACCATAAGTCTAGCTTGTTTTCATAATGCAAGGAAGTATTTTCACTAGTGCAATTGGATAGACTTGAGGTTTCGTGTACCCGAGTCCATGGTCATATGACTGAGTCTTCACAGAAATAAAACACGTGAAGCTATGACCGTATTGGAGTAAATATAAGCTAACCCAAAACCGATAATTCTGTGAAAAATATTTTTAATGAACCCATTAAACATTGAAAATATCTATGCCACGATGTGATAGGGTACTTTGGCACTGCAAAATATATTTTTTGATGCTAAATGGATTTTTCCGATAGTTTTTAGAATTAACAAACAGTACAGCCAAACGGGCTGATTCGGAAGACGGTCTCGGTGTTGCTAAGGTCGATGTAACTTAACCGTTGTTTGTTAAACCCTTAAAAAAATTACTTTTTGTAAATGCATATGGCCTCTCTAGTTTGGTTTAGCACGAGCTGTTCAGCTGAAGACAACTGTTGATCGTTCTTCAGGCAAGGTTGGTTGAAGGTGATTCCAGAATCGAAGCTTTCAACACTAGGAGAAGCAGCGCAGGCCTATACAAAATTAAGAAATAAACTGTGTTCAGCAACTTTTAAGTGTTCCAGACCATGGACATTAAAAAATCACCGACCCAGCCCGCTTGGCTGTCCTATGTTACAATAACAGGTCGTTTGGCATTGCATCCAGGACCGAAACAGTGTGACTAATAACACACGTATTTATTTCATATTTTGGTCACACTGCTTAGGTACTGCATTCATCGCAAAGTGACTGTTGTAACGGTTTTTCCAACTAAAGCTACGGTCACATAAACACTGCGTCGAACGCAACGCAAGAAATTGCAAACTCCTACTTGTTGTAAAATGTGAAGAAATATTTTTATTTGTGCAAGGGGTAAACTTAAAACTTCGTGCGCTCGACGCAATGGTTATGTGACCTAGGCTTAACAAATATATGTTCTAAACAAAAAGAAAAAAAAATAGATTTAGTGTGAAATGAAACAGCCTAGAAAATGTGGCGATTTGCTATGCTAAAGCTAGTGCTTTTTTACTTAGAAGATTTATTGCACAGAGAGAGAGAGAGAGAGATCTTGAAAGTTTGAAATTCAAATCTTACCTCGCGGTCAATGTTCAAACTTTTAAGATTTTCGTTCAAATCAAAGTCGCCATTGTAGTCGATGGAGCCGTAATCAGAGACGTCGCCTTCACTCGATCCTGAATACCGAATCGTCGACCTTCTGTCAGAATCGACATGAGTCGATTCGTTACGGCGTCTCCTCACGGCGTCCGAGAAGCACTTGGCGATGGTGTTGGAGTTTGACTTGGATGATTTAGGGAGAAGATCGATTATCCAGACAGATTTTACGATTTTTTAAGACAATATATATAAATTACTAATATATTACCTTGAATTCTTTCACGTCTTCTAGACATTGCACAAGAGGGCTGGCTCCCATCGATTTCATATAAAGTGAGAATAACATAGAAGCATCCGAGTGCTCGAAAATTTCTTGAAGTGTTTTCGGCAAAGCAGGCTGTCGTAAAACTGGTTTGTCATCTGGAAACAAAAGCACTGAGCAATGTAAAGGGCTTTAGAAATAAAATATATGTGCAACGCAATAGATTGAATATTGCCTAAAAGATAAAAATTACCTTGGACGGTCTCCTCTGTGACATTTTCGAAGGAGAGTTTGTTGGATGAGAGTTTCAAACTTTGGCTTGAACTTTTTTTGCGCCCGAAAAATGAAAATGACATTATAAATGAAAAGAGTTGATGATAATTGACAGAAAATATAATCTTTCTGCTGGTTTCATGTCATTTTAAGAACTATTTAAGAAAAGTTACTGTAGACGTACGTAGAGCAACATGCAACTTGTAAGATATGTCAAATCACAGATATCTAAAGAGCCTGGTCAAAAGCACAGATATCTAATAATGCACTAATGTTATTTGAATTGGTCTTTAATTAACACTAAATTAGACAGATTAATCTCTTGCAGTATTGAGGAGTGATGAGAGACTAGTCATTTAAATAAAATATAATTTTGGTGTTTTTATAGACACCTATGCTCGGCTCTAATCTCGAATTCCTTGATCTTCTACGCATCGCAGCATGGAATTCTTAACTTACAAGCAGCTATCAGATAAAATGTTTGTAACAATCAATGTCGCAATGAGACACGACGTTCCCTGACAATTGTCAAAATTATAATTTAAGATGTGTTGTATTCCATATTTCTATTTTTTTTTCTAGTTATGGGTGATCCTGAAATATAGGATTTTAACATTACGACTAAGTAGTTCTACGCTTATCTGAAGACTAGTCGTCGACTTTAAAAGGACAAACTTACGACTTGTCACGATTTTCATCGTTCGCTTGCACAGACCGCACGAAAAAGTATTACATGAAAAACACACCGAAAAGTGATCGAGCTCGACTTAATGGTTGTAACCGAGGCTTGAGGAAGTCTGATAATTTTTAAAGTATAGGTTGGCCACTAGCCTCTGCTATTGCTTGTCCTTGCTGTGGGTATACATTTTTGATGATGTCACAAAGCATTCTTGAATACAAAAGTATTCACATTCTAAGGGCTTCAGATAAAAGTTGGTATCCATTGCAAAAAAAATTTAAATGAAACTTCAGATAAATCTTGTGTATTAAAGATATGGCCTGCTTTAATTACCAACTGCATGCTATGACCAATGATATATATAATACATGTGTTACTCGCGCCTTGCCTTTCCCCTAATAGTCGACCCCGGCACGACTCTAATTCGCTGTTCTCAACAGGCCGGACTAACAAATATTTTCCCTTTTTACTAACACACTATCTTTCTTCTCCTATCTTGTATATAAACAAATGATGTGGCAGAGAACTGACCTTTTATATGTTTTATGTTTAATAAATACTTCCACATCGTCATTCATTGCATTCGGACGTTTTCTGCTAATCGAAAGAAGTAAGACCTTCAACTGTATTGTTA
>LR050550.1:594-11615 GCA_900607525.1 Apocyclops royi
TCTGATCCCTCGTAGCAGTCTACGATTCCATCACAAAGCCTTGAAAGTCTAAAAATTTTGAGAAATTTTTCTGACGAATTGACTTGACAAGCGAAGTATCCTTCCTCTATGTTGAGCCAGAAGAGCTCCGTGGTAGGAAGGACGTGGCTCAGATCCACCTGACGCCCAGGTTGATCTGGGTACAGTAGCGACTGTGAGCGAACAATGACCTGTGGTTTGGGAAGGGGCAGTGCAAGTAACAACTGAAGAATGAACAATAACACCACGAGAACACTTAATGCAAAATTTGAAGTTCGATTTTTGAAGCTAAAGTCAGGCATTGTTTCGTTTTTCCTAAAACGTTTCTTTTTTTAGTTTTTCTTTTCTTCCAGAAGAATTCTCATTCACTAAAATGTTTCTTTTGTTCGAGATTTCCGTTTCATAATTCTCAAAACGTTCCGAATGAAAACGAAAAATCTCGATTGGCTTGTGTTGTCTGATCTCACCCGATTTCAGGAGTGTTTTGATTAAGCATGTGACGTTTTTTGAAGCTTTTTAAAAAAATTTTCAGGTCAAGTTTATCCACAAACAAAACATTTTTGATGGAGGTGTTTCTTCTTCTTTTTCTTCCATTGTTAATCCATGACCAAATTTACTTTTCTGGGGAATTTCGTGCGCAAAATATTGGCTTCTTTTTTAAGTTGTATAGGTAATTACTAAATGATAAAATCAATTATCTTTTAGCTTAGTGAATAAAGTTTCTATCATTATAAAACCGTATTGTTAAGTTTCAGCTTAAGCCTCGGTCACTAGAAATCTCAAGTCTACCCAGTTGCACAAATAAAAATACTTCTTTGCGCTTGCACAACAAGCTCGACTTATTGTTTCGTGCGCTCGACCTAAGAGTAATGTGACTGAGACTTTACAATTTTATGAAGAATTAATTATCTTATTATTGAAATCAATATGGTAATTATGAAACCAATTAGATGAATATTTAAATAAGCTATATTAATACTTGTGAGTTTTTTATAGCATCGAAAAAAAGATTGTTGGTGATTTTTTTGCAAAGATGAAACTGCAAAAATCTCCGAATTTTTGTAAGCTTTAAAATGGTGAGGCTTCACATTGTTGCCATTCCAAAATTGTCGCAATTTCAAATTGTCGCAGGGGGTCATGGTACCCCCGCAGGGCTGGCGACCGCACTTAATAATATATTTAGTGTTTTAAGTTAATAAATAAATTCTTAAAATTCTGAATCTCCACACAATTGTTTGACACGGCGACAAAATGAGAAACGTAACATGAAACATTATCCGTAGAAGATCGACAATAGTTAGTTGTAAGAATGAATAATTGAATTTTTTTTATTTATTTAAAGCAGACTAGCCTGTAATTTTCTTTTTTTTTTTAAAAAAATGAGACAATTAAGAAAGAACCTTTGCATGCATTTATTTCTAAATGTTTTTTTCCTCAATTAAGGTACGGCCATTCACCCAGATGAAACAAATTGAATTTTTTTTTCCACCGAAATAAAATAAGTCTAAGCTTTTGTTGTTGATTAGTTAGAATTTTTTAAATCTCAAAAGTACTTTTAAGTGAGATTGAAAAACAAATTTTTGGTTTAGTTTGAAAGCAGTGTTGCCAGATTTGGTGGCATCCAATTAGGTAAAACTGAACAATTAATTTATGTGTCTTTAAAGGGCCTTGCTAAAATTTCTATATTTCTTTTAAAACTAAATATTTCTTCAACCGATCTAAATTTCACGAAAGAAGCCAATATCTTGGTACATTTCTCAATCATTTCCACAGCACTACTGTGAAATTTCACCTGATTCATAGATTGAATTCTAACTTCAAATTCACTTTTTATCACAATAAAAATTCACTTTGTTCTTCATGGTTTTTTCCATCGTTTAAAACCAACTAAAGTTTTTTGCTTTCGTGTCTAAGTTTGTTTTTTATGACACAGAACTTTTTTTATTTTTTTACAACGCAAGAAAACTGTTGGCTTAAAAAAAGAAGTTTTGAAAAATGAGCGATTCAAAGCTAGGCTGTTAAGCTGCCTTGACAAAATAAATAACGGAAAAGAAGAAAAGATTCAAATTTCTGGACTAAGTTCAAAATGACGACTACATCTTCATGAAACCATTTGAACCATGAACTTTTATGTAGAGTTTTTTATTTCATAGGTGTCAATTTGCTACACAGACTTGTTTTTATAGACTTAGCCATCGCCGAGCACTGTAACTGTATTTAAATGTGGGTATATACATATTCTATTAGTAGTATAGGTACATGAGATGAATTACGATCGTTATGATTGAAAAGTTGGACCGTTTTATATGTAACTAAACTTTTGCTTTTTTAATGAAGTGGGACAACTTAGTCGTAAAATACGATCGTAATTTTTTATAACATAAACTGCTGCAGTTCAAAAAATTACAAGAATTTACATTAAGCAAGTTTTTTACAGCCTCACATAACTGCAACTTAAGTATTGATAACATTCCACAGAGGTTTAAAAAACGAAAAGATAGTAAAATAATATTATGGGGTTCTAAGTCCAGTGTTGCCAAAAATGCTATGAAAATTTCCCCCAAAATAGAACAAAAACACTGTGTGTTCCACGTTAAGTCTTTTTTTAGACACAAACCTTTGTAGTTCTGACTTTAATTAATTTCCCATTATCTGGCAATACTGGTTGTCACTCTTATGACCTACCGTCTAACTATGAAAGAAATAAAGTTTCTCCAATAAAACGGTGCAACTTTTTTTTGCAATGCACATGAATTGTAATTGAACTTTGTATTCTCACGGTTCAGAATCAGGTCAACTCGAGTAGAAATTTCGACAAGTGCTATTGCAGTTTGATTACATTTCAAAAGGTCGATATTTCCAACTGGACGCATTAAAATTAGTTTGAGTTGTATGTGGTCGAATTCACGACTGGTTATAATTACACATGGTTGAAAGGTACTATATTTTTAATGCTTTTTTTACAGAATAACCAACCCCAAATTTCAAATGATCGAAAATTCATTTGAACGCATTGAAATCATCAAGAATTGTAAATGGTCGAATTCACACCTGGTTGTAATTTCATATTGTTGAAATCTAGAGAGTACCTATAACATTTCCTATCTTAACAAACTCAGCGTTTTAAAAAGTCGATACTTGCAACTGGCCGCATTAGAATCAGTAGTTGTACGTGATCAAATTTACAACTGGCAGCCTTTCTTTAGGTTAGGCTATTAAATCAATTTTTAAATTTTCAATGAACGACTGTCTGATACTGCGACAACTTGTGACATGTGACAATTTCTTTCGATTATTTTTTTTTTGATCGAATTTTGAATGTAGAACACAACGGTAGAAAAAACCGCAAACTTCCATTTTTGGTTAATTCTTCGACAAGCGGTAATTTTTTTTAGATATCCTTAGGGGGCAGAATCACAGGAGTGCCAGAAATTTCTTTTGAAAATTTCACCAGTCTGATAATGTATATATCGTTGTGAATGCTCATTAAGAAAACATTTGCGGTTTTTTGTATAAACGATGAAACTTTTGAATATAAAACAATTTTATTAAATGGTAAATTGATAAAAGTATAAACGCTTAATTCTTTTGATATTAAATTTGACTAAACATGTTCAAAATAGAAAAAAAAATTGAGAGGTTTTATCTAACTGTGGGTATGTCGAGATATGTTTAATGAAGTTTCTCAAAATTTCTAAAAAGTTAATTAATTAAAGCAATGATATATCAAATATATGTGAAATTTCGATAGGTTTTTCTAATAGATTTTTTTAAATAGTAATTCTTGTCCCCCTGTAACATTGGCCTAGGCTTATTTGTACCTATGAAAAAAATTACCTAATAGTTTATCATAGACTGCTAGTTCTACATCATTACTAGCTAGTAATTTGTACTTGAATAGGGAGGCTAGCAATGTAGCTTAACTACTATTTGCATATCAGACTTCAGTCACATTGCCTGTACCATGTCCAGTGTTGCCAGATTTGGTGGAATTCCCAAAAACTCAAACTTAATTTTAGGTCTATTTAAGGTGCTTGAAATGGACTGTCAAAATTCCATTTAGTTTTTGGTGGAATTTCGATATTATTTCTGGCAGCACCGACCATGTCAAACCTAACCTAAACTTATCCAAGTGCCAATTTTTCAAAACTATTGAGTAATATTTATGATATAGATAATTTTTTCTATAACTAGCAAAGTTTCAGATGTCAACGCTAGTCAACGTTTCTACTAGTCTGGATTAGAATCTAGACTAGATCGTTTTGCTAGGTTGCATTTTCTTTTCTTTACCTCTTTGCTACGTCGATATTTTTTGTTAAAAATCGACCTGTCATTAAAAAATGTCATATTAAAATTCTTCTGTAGCTGAAGTCAAGAAGCAGTGCTGCCAGAAAAGTCATGAAAACTCCACCAAATTTGGAACTAAGGTTTAGATAATCTATACAAAATTTCTCTTATGACACGGAAATTTCTAGTGCAAATAAAGAAAATTACACCGAATCCAGCAACACCGCTTTGAAGTACGTTAAGCGTATGTACTCAAATTCTAGAAAAAACAAAAAAAAACTTGAAATTTCAGGTCGTTAAACTAAACAAAACAAATTTAATAAGCAAAAATAAATTTAAAAGTTTCTATTTTTTGTCAAATCGATCCACATATCCAAATTTAATTTTTACAATAGTAAAAAGTGGCTTTGGACCAAAACGATAAAATATGAATGCTTGTAACTAGATATTTTTGTAACTAAATAGTTTGAATCAAAAATCTGTTTTGAAATGTAAAATGTAGGTAGGCTCAGTTTAAAGAACCTAATTTCTAAATAGACTTCAGTAAAATATCTTAATTCAAATACCTAATTACAATTATAATTATGTTTCAATCACTCAGCTAAGATTCCTTATATATTTAAATGAATTTCTTATTTTTATAATTTTATACTAAAATTTTTTCTAATAATTTTTTCTTTTCAAAACTCAGAATCGCTCATTTTCTTTACTCGTGAAAAAAAATCATTTTTTCCAATGAATTTCACTTCACTACAACTTAAAAAACAAACCGGCGTTGAAATCTCCAACAGAAAAAAAATTCTTTTTAATTTAATCTTGCACGTTAATATTCTTTCTTTTTGTTTTTGAAAACGAAGAACACAAACTTTTCTCTCACACGGTAGGCCTAAACTTTTTTTTTCTGCTGGGCACCACTCTTGAAAACCAACTGAACAACACTAAGTCTCGACTTCTTTTTTTTTTTCTTTTCTTGGCTAACGCGCCATTAATAGTCGAGGAGCGATGGCGCGGACTCTTAACGAACAAAAAAGCATAATTTTCATAGAGTTGAAATCTTTGTTGTTAAGTTAACTCTATATATTTCGTCGGAGAGTAAATTAAATGAAAGTTCAACTAACATGTCTATTAATGAACGAATCAGCTTTGAAACCTAACAAGATAAAAGTTATATAAAGTATCTTAATTTTGTTTCAGTGTGAAACATTCATGATAACTCTATGCATATTTCACAGCTATGAAGTTCCATATGAGTCAAGTCGTTCCTACCACTCCCACCTTTGCCGAATTATTTTTTATGTCTGTGCTCTTGTTTTATCTGTGTGTGTGTGAGTCTGTGTTCTCTCTCTCTCACTGTTGCTTCAAATATTGACTTCATGCCAATTAAAAAGAGAAACGGGCCTTTGGCTATGAGATTTTTTTTCCTCTAAGTCATACGTAATCGGAAAGTCCCCAACATAGATTTACGGTGTGTCTAAATAACAAATCATTTGTTTTTTTAGTTGAAACACTCTGTGATGTAGTTCTGGCCACTGCTGCAGAAAAAAAGGTTTCTTTTGTATTCACAATATTAAATTACTCATTAAATGGTCTGTTTTATAGGTATTAGCAATGGTATAATTACGTAATTAATAATTTCTTAATACTGAGCCAAATACGTTAGAAAAAAAGTTATTAACATCTATTACAAAGAACAAACAAAGAAAAAATTGAAACGTTTCTTTTATTTCAATCATGACCACTAGTGTCAGATTTGGTGAAATTCCCTATTGTATTAAACTAGAAAAGCATGAGTAAAGATTATTTTTTTTCTAATATGGGTCAGGTCACCCGTCCTTTGAGGGGCACTGGACCCCACCCGACCACACCCCGTTGTAAAATTTTTGTCAATTTCGGTCTGTTGATAAGCACTTTGAACCCCCCTCCCCCTTTCCATACAGTGTTGCCAGGTCTGGTGGAATTCCCTAAATTTAATTGATAACCTTCCTTGTCTACAGGGAACTTGTTTTAGAAAATGCAAATTGAAAATTATTTTGAATTTTTGGCAGTACTTTTTGTATAGTATTTTGTATTACAAGCCCTCATTCAAATAGAAATGTCTTCTATCTAGTTTTAGTCTAGCATCAATATTAATATAGTACTGGGGAAGTTCATTTGTAACTAGTTTTTAAAGATTTGCCTACAAAATTGTCAATCACAATACTAAAACTTCTTACAACTTAAGCAGAAATTTTCGTACCTGTCTGAGCTTTAAATGTGTCTTAAGAAAGGCTTAAGACATCTGACTTAAGTCTGACTAAATATGAAATCTGACTAAGATTGACAAAACGGATCAGCTTACTAATTTCTCATTTGACAAGAATTAGTGCAAGTCTGTCTAAAGTCAGTCTTAAGTCATCCGACTTAAGTTTAGACAGGTACAAAAATTTAAGCTTTTACCGATTTTTTTTGAAAAACTAGCAAGGTGTGCAGATGAAATCATGTGACCAAGAATAAAAATTGCAAAATACGTACTTTTTCAATGTTCCACCTGCTTTGGAAAAACCTACCCGAGATGGTTTTCAACTGCTGGCTGGTTGTAATTCTATTCAATTTCTGTTAAAAGAGCCTTTCAATAATAGTATGTGCAAAAATTAGTTTAATTCTTGGTGAAATGTTTGTTGCATTTCTGGCAACACTGGCCGTGGCTTGCTATGAAGCCATTACGTAATTAACTCTCCTTAGTATACATTGCTAAGTCTGACGTATAAGTCTGACTTTCGTTACCTACTAAAAATACCTTTGAATTTTCGGTCAATTTCTTGTACAACTTGTATTTATACACTTGATACTAGGGCTTTGAACCAAAATCAGGGATGCTAGATTTGGTGGAATCCCAAAAATTAAATAATAAGCCGAAAATATGCATTTTAATTCTTATTTGGGGAAAAACGATAACACAGTTTCAACCAACATGCACCAACAGATAGTAATCAAATTACATAACTTTTCTCGTTGGTAGTGCTGCTAGATATGCACCGAAAATTCCACCAAAATCTGTACAAAAAGTGCTGCCAGATCTGATGAAATTTCTTGAATTCACTTTAACGGGGCTGTGATTAATGATCCATCCTCTTGATCAGTTTTGGTGGAATTTTATGAACATTTATGGCAACACTATTTACAAAGCATAGTTCAAAACCACTAAAAGACCCAAAACAGTTCCAGAATATTTCACCAGATCTGGCAACACTTGGTGTTGGCGTTGTAGAAATCAACTTACAGTCCCCTCTCTTTTGAGAGAGAGGAAGAAAGGGAGAGAGAAAGAGAGGGAGAGGTAGTTGTAAAAAAAAGATAAAAATTCAAAGCTTCAAAAATTCTCTGGTCAGTGAAAATTTCAATAGAAGATCAGAGTCAACTGGGGCCTATTTGATAAAATTTTCGACCAGTTTTAAATTTAGCCAATAGCATGTAAATTTCTATTTCTATTTTGTATCGCATTTTTCACACTTGTAAAAATATTTTATGAAACTAGCCCAGTGAAAAGAGAGAATAAAAAATTGATGCATCGTTAAAAAAGAAAACGAGAGAAAAAAATAGTAAAAAGAAAGAAAAAAAAGAAAAAAAAGAAAAGAAGAAAAGTAGAAAAAAAAATGCTTCGAGGACTTCTTGAGAAGTCATTACATGTTCTCTTGCGCCGAAGTAAGCCAGATCGTTTGAAATGCATGAAATTTTTTTTGTATAAGTGAACAACGCCAGCTTATTATTTTCTAATATAATTTCATAATAGCAAATACTAATTAAATAGCGTTCATTATTTTAAATGTTTTAATATAAATAAATGTTATAATTATAAATAATTTGTTATATACTAGAACTTATTATGTTTTAACAAAAGAAAATATTTTAATTTTACAAATAATTAATTTATTAATTACTAAAAGTAAGCGTTAGATCAATCATGGCTATAATCGATCAAATTCTGAACTTCAGTCCCAAAAAAGATATATATACATACATACACATACACATACACACACACATATACACACACCCATACATACACATTACCTACATTACTACGTTCTATTTTTGGGGAAATATAAAAGGCATTTCTGGCAACAGTGGATGGAATTTTGTAAGAATGATATGAATGAACTTTGAAATTCGAGTTTGTGTATATATTTTATGTTTTTTTATTAGATTCAAGATAATTACAATAATCAAAATTAAATATAATTTTCCTTCATATTTTCATACCTATATTGACCTAACCATAACTTAACCTAACCTAACCTGTATTTTTAGTAGATTCAAGAAGATTATAATAATCACAATTAAATATAATTTTTCTTTCAAATTTTCAAACTAATATTGACCTAACCATAACCTAACCTAACCTAACCTAACCTGATCTAAAAACCTTAACCCCCAAAATCTTCGACCGTCACATTGGACCGAAAAAAATCACCAAGCCTTTGTGAGAAAACAGCGATTTGAGACGGAACACATTTTTAAATTGCAAATATTTTTGACTGAAAAAACCTGAAATAACCTAAATCCATCTATAATTGAAAACCGCGACAATTTGAAACTTCGCGTTAAGAAAAATCGGTTCTGTGTAATTTTTGGATACTTTTTTACTTAGTTAATACTAAGAAAAGATATGGAAAAATAGAACACCAAGATTCTTCCAAGCAACAAAGAACAGTTAGAGAAAAAATAAAAAATAAAATAAAAAGGAAAGAAAATAAACAAAGGAGATAAACTTAATGATACAAAAATAAAAAATAAAAAAAAAACGAAAAGAAATAAATATCACAAGATGGGTCCAAGCATACATGATACGATTTCGTCTTAATGTTGCGTAAACAAAATATAATTTTTTTCAAACTTTTGTTTTTTAGTGATAATATTGTATTTATGTATGTAAGAAATTAGTATTTATTATATTGAAGTCTTTTATATGTATATCTGTAAGGAAAATTATCTTACGTGTGATTAAACCCTCTCGAAGGTACAAGATTGGAAAATCGTGACTCAATTTTTTACCAAAACAGTGGCCAATTTCTACCCAAAAAATTTCTAGTAAAACATTTTTGAAAAACCATTTTTTTCTTAAATACATATAATTAGTTATTAGTTATTTAGGCCATATATATATGAACATATCATCGCCTAAAATTAGGAAATGGGGCAACAACCAAAGTATTTTGTTGATGACGCTATTGGTAAAGCAACTTCACTTGATAATATTTTCAAACCTGACTAAGGAGGACTAAAATGTTCATCATGGTGTTTTTAAGACACCTAAGACATGTTTTGAAATTATTTTACCTCTATCCATCATCTAGCGCTATCTATAAATTTTTTCGTTCTGTTGTTTCCCCATTATCTAAGGTGGCCTAAGTGGACAAGCGTAAAATTGAGTTTGATTAATTTTGAAACATATATATGTATATAAACATTTATAAAAGTTGTGACAGATGTTTTAATTTTCAATGGTAAAAAAATGTTTAAAACTTGATTAAAATTTTCAGTTATTTTGAAAAAAAAAAAACGAAATTTGGGGATGGAAGAAACACATCATGGTGTAGGGTTTAGGTGCAAAGCTTTTAATCAGGTAGACATTCGTCTTTAACAACAACAACACCAAGATAAAGAAAAAAAAATTGTGTTGCTTGAGGAGAAATTGTTTAAATTTTTCCCGAGGGGTCAAATACTTTCTAAAGATAAATTTTTGAGATAGAAATTATGATATTCATCTTTAATTTTTTTTCCAGAAAACAAAATTTCTCAATTTAATGAAATAAGAAACTTCCTCGGGAAAATAATTTTGTTTGTTATATTTTTGGTATCTCCGAAAAAAGTATAAATGTAAAAAAAAGTGGGTTTCAAAGAGTCGCTTTTCTCAGAATGTCTAATTAACATAATGATGCAAAAATAAAAAATGGCAAGTTGCGGGAATCCTATATGTTATTAGATTAAGTTAATTAGGTTATTAGGTATTTAAGAATTGAGAATATTTGGGAAAGGAGAAAATTAAGGAAAGTTTGAATTTTATCAAAAATTGTTTTAAGGAGAAAAATGAAAATAAATTTGGTGAATTGTGAGTAGAAATAATTTGGCAATCCTTTAAACCTGTAGAAGTTTAATTATATGTTATTGTTGTTGTTAAAACATCGAAAACAGATCATAGTCACGATGGCGCGGATGTAAAGTCAATGTTTAATATTAATATCAATTACTCATTATCAATTTTTAATTATGGACTCTAATGTTAATAGTTGTCAACTGAGTATTAAAAACAGGTCTTGAACTGAAATTTCGACAGTGATGTCTTTTCAGAGATCAGGGTGGGTTTTCATAAAGTTTCTTAGAAAAATCTTACGACATTTCTTTTAAAGTATATCAGTTTACGACAGTTCTTAAGCTAACTGAATAGGTCTGTTAGATATCTAAGATTACTCTGCAAGATTCATGAATTTTTGTAAGATTTTTTGTGAATACGGTCACAGGTGTTTTAAAATTTTTGACCCACGTTTAAATACCATATCCGTTTAAAAAAACTGAAACTTTGAGAACAAATTCACTTTGGAACACATTCATGACGTTAAGGGTTTCACGTTGTTGCAATTCCCATATTGTCCCAGTATCAAATTGTCACAATGGGGTTTCTAGGTCTCCGGCAGTACTAGAGGCCATGACGCGTAGGTTAGGTTAGTTTAGGTTAGTTATTA
>LR050606.1:5545-19788 GCA_900607525.1 Apocyclops royi
TTTATTTTTTTTTTTTTTTTTTTTTTTTTTTTTTTTTTTTTTTTTTTTTTTTTTTTTTTTTTTTTTTTTTTTTTTTCATGTCTCAGTGACATTTCTGGCACTAGTGCTGATACCTGAAATTCATACACTTTGAAGTTTCCCATATCTTGATACGGCTTCGGGGGACAAACTTCAATCTCTGGGCCGTTGCAATAAGGCCGCTCCTCTGGTACATTAGTGTATCCGACGCAGGCGTGGCCTCCCCAGTGACATTCCTACTTAATTCAGAAACAATGTTGAGCTATTTGAAAACAGCTTAGTCTATTCCAAGGTAGATTAAGAAGGGAAGTGCTAACGAAACGGTTGAATGATACCGATTTTAACTTGGTTGTTTGAGCACTAGATGAGATGACGTTTAAAGCAAATGATATATTCATAAAATGTTAACAATTTGTACAAAGTAATTATCATTTTTCAGGCCTCAAGCCTATGTTGAAAGTATTGTGCGAATTTCCTAACAAATAATTATGTGACATATTGCAAGACATGGCGCAATGACAAAGGGACCTTTTTCCTTGTTTGATATCCGACAATGTATCCTTCTTCATTGAACACGGGCGGCAGGCAGCTTCGGCCGTAAGGCAGTTGGCATGCCCACTCTATACAAATCAACACTTAAGCGTAATTTTCCAACTTGAAATATTTTTTTTTTCAAAAACACTCCAACAAAATCTTATTACCTTACCAGCTAGCAACCATTGATAAATAATATTTAGTTTATTTTTGTTGACACTGTGATAGGCTAGTAGCAAGTAATAGTGATTTTCTTACACGTTTTTAAGGTTTTTCAAGGGAAAGTGCGAATTTTTATTCATTTTTTTTAAAACAGTGCAGCTCTGAGTAAATTCTTTAGTGTTATAGAACTCTGAGTTATTCTCAACCTGAGTGTAGGTTAACTACTACTCTACCTGACCAGTCTTCTGGTAGTCTCACCTGGATCAGGTATGGAGTTATTGTTAGGAGAGATCCAGACCGGAAATGAGTCCCCCTCATGTGGAAGCTCCTCCTGTAAAAAGGATAGGCCGTTTCCATTCAATAATTTTTAAACGTGAAAACTAGACGCGGTGTCATTAAGATGTTTTTTCACGCAAGAATTGACATTTTAACAAGTTAGCCAGTTTGACAAATAAATAGATTCTATACTTAAATCACGGGTGCAGCTTAGTCAAATTATTTTAAGAACTTTATCATCGATACCATGGGACTAATTTCAGATTGTCGCAATTGTAAAAATGTTGCAAATTGAAATATTTGTGAATGCATTTTTTGACTTTAAGACATTAACCCGACATTGACTGGACTCCCATTGCGACAGTACGGGTATAGCGACAATTTTACATTGCGACAATATGAGATCACCCCGTGTGGTATGATCGGTGGTTACCTGATCCTCTACTCGCACGAGAATAATTGGGATGTGGGCGGCAACGTTACCAAGATCCGGCAATGGTGAACTCGGCCGAAGTCGCTCTGAATCCGTGATGACCACAGCCAAAGGGTCCATGTTCGTTACAATCTGAAATTCAAACCGTTTTGTGGTTTTCTAATGGTTTATCATACGCAAAAAAAGCTAGACAAGTTAATTAACGATGAAAATTTTTACTTCTTATTATAATGAAGAAGTTTAGTCGTATTATACGATTGTAATTCATATATGTACAGTGCTGCCAGATCTGGTGAAATTCTATAAAATTGGAACTAGAAATTTTTGTATTTATAGGGGGGTTTACGATTGAGCATGTAATATTTTGTTCCAATTTTGGTGGAATTTTGCAAAGATTTCTGGCAACACTGTTCATATATAACATTGACGACTGGTTTGCCCTCTCTAGGGAAATCATGCTTGCACATATGTATCTCTTAATAGTCTATAAATCAAGGTGACTGTATTTCAGAGTGTTTTTAATATGATTTCAGTCACCTTGCACCAGCTGGGACTGAAGCCTCGGTCACATAATTATTGTATCGAGCGTACGAAACTTTAAGTCTAGATTGTTGTGCAAATGCAAAGAAGTATTTTTAATTGTGCAACGTGATAGACTTGAGGTTTCGTGCGCCCGACCCAGTCGCTATGTGACCATGGCTTTAATTTTTCAATGGCCGGTCTCCAAGCTCAAGATACAACCTTCAAGTAAGGTTAGGGTGGGTAACCTAACCTTTGTTTTGTGACCTGATCATCTTTGAGTTCCCAAAGGGCTCTGGATATCAGAACAATGTCGTGCGAGGCTCTTTTCGAAGCTGTTTTAAAGTCCACGTCGGTCGTAGGTTGGCTGTTGACCACCTTGAGGCCATCTTCGTCAAATTCGTTTTCTATTCCCTGAAGAAAGTGTTTAAAACTTCACTTCAAGACTAATCTGTAAATTTATATATTATAAAAATTTTCAAAGTAACCGGATTAATATTTTATTGAATGTTTTATCATATGGTTAGGTTAGGGTCACATAACTACTATGTCGAGCGTATGACCTCTATTCATGAAGTTTTGTGTCGTAGAATCAACCGTACGAAAAATCCAGTACTCGGCATAGTAGTCCTACGCTCAACCTAAGTGCCCATAAGCGTTTCTTTGTAGCGATCATTTGTACTCACATAGTTAAAGAATATAGAACAAAGGTTTTCCCAAGGTAATCTATTAGTGTTATCGGTCCAACATTAATTATTATCATGGTGAGATAAATGGGCCCAACTGAGTAACAAGGTATGCTATATATCAATAGTTTCATGCCCTTGATGTGTTTGTTTTGGCTAATCTTTGCTATCTCTATATTTTAACATTGTGTTCGTAATAAAATTGACCTGCTGGAGTAAATCTTTAGTCGTTCCGAAAATGATCCGATCAAAACCTCTCAAGGTTGTTGCTTGCACGATTTTCGTCACATTTCGATGAGGTTTGAAGAAAAAGTATGACGTCATTGTTCCCTGAATGGGTATTCAATCACAAAAGTTCTTGCTAAAATCCTACCTGTTTAGATAAACTAATGTATTTTAGATCTTGCGGCGAAATATCCAAGACTTTTATGTAGAATTATAGGTAGCGCCTTTAATGTTACTTATCATTTCAACCATTTATAAAATTTCAGTAAGAATTTCGTAAGAACTCTTAAGAATTCGCTCCCTGATCTGGCGTGACAAAATGGATGATTAAGACGCTGATGACGGGTGCGACCGCCAGCCCGAGAATGACGATGCACCAGAGAATGGTCAGCAACTGTCTTAGTGTTGTTTTCCATGTCGACAACCTGAATGGAAATGTTCTCACAATGTGTTATTGTCGCAATGGGTGACACCGGCAGGGACATGGTGCTGGCATGCTGGGTAAGGTCAAGTTATATGGTGTTTTAAAGTTAGAAATAAAATCGGAAAATTCTCGTATTGAGGTAATTTTGAAATGTGACCTGTTGATGGACTTTGCCAGCCAAGTAAAAATGTCTTTTTTATCTAAAATAAATTTACAAGTAACAGTACTTGTAAATTTTTCGAGCAGTATTATTGAATCGGGTTTTTTTTTGTAAATGCTCCTTGTCAGAGGTGACATTAAATTTTCACCAAATCTAAACAGACCCCCTTCAGGCACAAAATTTTTTCGTCTTAAAGATAGGAAATTCCACCAAACGTTTCAAGACTGCTTAATTCACCTTTGTTGCCCTCTCCCGTCAACCTGCTCTTCACCTTTTCGTCTGGCAATCCTGTGAAATAAAGAACTGGCCGGAGCAAACCACGCTAGGATTGTCGCCATCAACCCCATGGCTAAGACACTGTATATGCAAAGCTTGAAGTTCCAGTTGCTGAGGACCACGTCCGGGTTGTACTTGAAGTCTGAATCAGTCTTGTTGATCATGACAGTTATAGCAATCTAAAACAGTGCTGCCAGATTGATCATCTACATTCCACCAAAAATTTTAACTCAGTATCAAACCCAAAAATGAAAGTAGCTTTTACCCCTAATGATTTCTTTTATCTTCATTGAATGCTCCTAAAGCAAATAGATTGATTCAACAGATATTTCTACAAGTGTAAAAATGAGTGTTACACAACTCATGAATCAATCGGGGAAGTCCTAACAGGGGGAAAAGGATCATACCGCTTACCTCCTGCTAAGCTTGTGTTCTTTAGTTAACAATGTAATTTTATTTATTTTATTAAAGGCCACATTTAAACTGGTTTGACAAGGTCCTCTGTACAGTTTTATCCCCCTCGTTAGCACTTCCCTGAAGCAATTATCAAAACGTCTTGTGTGAAAAGTAGATCGTGTTTTCCGCCAACCACCATGTTATTAAAATGCTGGGACCATATTCACATAAGTTCTTATTTTGGACAAGCGTTATCTTTACAAAATCGTCTAAGACTTGGCCCAAGTAGTCTGTCCCAGACTACTTCCAATCTTAGAGAGTAAGGACTTCAAATCGAGACGGTCAGTACAATACTGATTTATTATCAAAAGGGGTGACATTTAAATAGGTAAAAACCGGCTCCACTTGAACGAGGACGCCCAAAATTGGTCTTGGCTTGTTCGCAAAAGCGGGAAATTCAAATTAGTAAATAACTCAGGTAAAAGGATCCATCACAATTTGCCCGCGCGAAAGTGCACACCTGTTAACTTTTGCGAGTGGTCAGGTGACCCAATCACTGTGCTGTGATTGGTCGCAAAAGGACGCGAAAAATAATGATTTTTACACAATTAATGATCTTCAGGTGTCACATTTCGCGAGGAATTTGTGATAATCTTAACTACCAATAGTTTAATCTAATTATAACCTAAAAACATTCTATTCTAGTTAAAACTTAACGTAAAACTCCAGTATTACGTTACTTACAAAATTCTCACGAAAATTCCTAAATCTTATTGCGTCATCTTAGATATCTAACAGACATTTTCATCGAGCTTAAGGCAACATAGATCGTAAGATTTCCTTAAGAAATTTTGTGAATACCTACACTGATTTTTACTTGGTTGAGTAAATACGTTCAAAGACAATTTATTTTTCAACACACTCCAATGACATCTAAATGCTTTAAGAGTTTACAGATGCCTCTTTCAATTGAAAAGTTTAGCAGTTAAGTTTATTTGCAAGTTAATGTAAAATTGGTTTAGAAATGATTGGGACTCATTGTTGGATAATACTCACCAGTGATGACCCGTAGCATACAAGAGCAGTCACTGATTGCATAAAGAACACTCGATACTAGAATAGAAAAGATTGAAACTGATCTGGATTTTTTTGAGTATGTTGCATACTTTTTTCATAGAAAATTATGATGCCTCTATACTTGGAAGGTACCTGATAAAAGGTCGAAGATTAACTGGCATTTATGATCATTGAACTTTCAATGTGTATTTTTATTTGCAATTGAAATTTCTTCAAAAATTAAGTAATTCTTTTTCCGCCAAAAATCATTGAATAATTAAATTGCGCACTTTACTCGATAAAAAACGATCTTGAAGATGTGTCAAGTTCATTTAAGTTCAGTGCAAGTACTTGAATATTAGAAGACATACTTTTTGTATAGACAAAATAGGTTTACAGCTTACACATAGTATGTCGTGTAGATAATGCATTATTAGGAAACAAAATGAGTTTTTCACACTTGAAGAGAGTTATCAATGCAACGCTTTTTATCCGAACAAATAAACAACACTAGGTATGTTAGTTCCTAAAACAATTACATGCAGCACCTAAGCACCCAATAAACTAACCCCATAAGCGTGTGGTATAATTTTCGATGTCTTTTTGGATATCTGTTATTTCATGTTTTCTTTCTGCCATTACGCGGAAACTGAGGGGTTGATTGGAGTCCATGTTCTAAAATATATTTTACGCGAAAATCCACGTTACGATTGAAAACCTGTACTGTTTTATAATTAACAAAAATTTTGCTTTTTTATTGAAGTCAGACAACTGAGTCGTAACATTCGATCGTAATTTGTACAATTGGTACCTGTATCAATGTTATTAACAGATAACGATCGAATGATGTAACCAAGCTGTCTCACTATCATCAAAAGGAAAAAGTTATCTTTACTGACAAACTTGTCTAGTTTTTCTCTCGTAACGTGTGTTTTCGCGTAAAATAAGTTTCAAACATTGGTACCTGTTCGCTGATCATTTTCGCTCGTTTAATCTTGTTTTTGGGAATTTCGATGGTTTGAAAAATTGGCAAAAAAATGGAAATGAAACCAATAATCCATATTGGAATTTTCTCCTCAGAGGAACCAAATTTAGCCTAGAAAACAGTCTCATCTTAAAAACTTGGTCACATAACTACTACTACGTTGGACGCACGAAATGATAGGCCCAGCTGATTGCTCAAAGATGAAATAGTTTTTGTGCAATTTGGATGGTTTCGTACGGCCGCTTTAGTGGTTCTGTGACCAAGGCCTTGGATAACTTTTTACATTCGAATATCCTTTTTCAAAACATTAAAACTATTTGTAGCTAAAGTTCGACTGAGACTAGTTAGTGCCACGTCAGGTGTACAAAACTAAAGGTCTAGCCTATTGATCAAATGTGAATACGCAATTGTATTCGTACAACGGGCTTTATCGCTGATTTTTTCAAAATATTAAAACTACATCTGTGTATGTAGAGAAGGTTCGACTGATTCTTAGTTCAATCTTTTACTGTGTGACGTCACATCTACTAGTAAGTCTCAAACTTGTTACTAGTTAATTACCAAGGTAGCCTACTAGCTGAGACAAGTGCTGCCAGATCTGTTGAAATTCTCCATGAAATTTGGATCATGCAATATTTTCTTCATTATTTGGAGAAATTTTGATGACAATTCTGGCAGCACCAGCTGAGAGAATTATATTTTTTTGGAAAATACGTCAGCCTACCTGCATTGCGATAATGTTGACGACGAAAAAAATGATGATAGGTATGAAGCCGAACGAATTGAGATAAGTCATGATTAGGATAAGTGAAGAAATTCTAAATTGTTTTGAGGAAAAAATAATTCTTATTCAACACGCCAGACTAACTGCGTGTCATATTATAATGTATGAAATATTTCTTTTCAAGGGTTGCTTGATTTGGGGATATTTTCAAAAAATAATATAAACATTATTGATTAAGAATGAACGTTGCATACTCTTTTTTGTACAAGTTGGGTTTTTGGTGGAAAAAAGAATAAATGCAACTAGCAATACTGTACCTGAAAAATGCTCCGCTGATGAGAACGGGCAGATGATCAAGCATGATGGGCACAAACCTGATTAAACTCTTCCATGACGATAGGCCGTCGAAGTGAACTCGTATGAGGTTAGCTTCAATGCTTGCCTTAAGGATGAGTGATCATAGACATTAAAAAATACCTAGACAACTGACACTTTTTAGTTTAGAGAACCGATTTATCCATATTTAGTCACACTGCTTTGGTCCTGCATGTGGTACCAAAATACCCCTTCAGTAAGTTCTTGGAACTAACAAGCAGTACAGCCAGGCGGGTTGGATCTGTGATCGGTCTAGGTATTTTTTAATGTCTATGTTTGGAACTGCTATGTTGCCAACTGTGACTGCAGTTGGATTCATTATTGGTAGCATACCTACCCAAAACGCAGTATAAGTTTTCAGTGATAATTAAAATGTTGAAATATTCAATTTGCAACTATTTTAAAAGAAATTGATTGAGTTAAATTGAGTTTTCTGCTGACAACTAATGCTAATTTTTTTTGTGCTTAAGAAAAATGATTTAATTTCCTTTGAAAAAAAAAAATCTTAAAACCTTTATGATCGCTACAACAGAAAAAATCATGCACACTGAAGTCGCTATTGGCAAGAACAAGGTGTTCCCCTCCCAGTCCGTTATTGTCAGTGATGAGATCTCATCCCAGCGAAGCAGAACCACTCCATTAAGTACGAGCCACATCTGTAGTCAATGTTTAAAAAAACATACCACAAAGCTATCTCAATACGATAAAATTTGAAAAAAGCGAGAAAAATCTATTTTCAATTGCATAATTATTAATCGTTTACCAAAGCTCTGGACACCAAAACATTATTTCCGTTTTCTCATTACCTGTACGGTGTTGTTTCCACTGTTTACCTGATAGATAAGTTGAATCGACGACTCAATGCAACCGGAAATCGAATGTGCTATCACTGACCGGTACTCTGCATCCCTGGGGGTCAATTTGACAAAAAGTTACAAGCAAATTTTTATCAACATTGTGTGTCGATTCTATTGAACCGAGTGACTTTATGGTACATTCAAGCTAATTTTGCTTTCTCGGCTCGACCCGAGTCAAATAAAAACAGTGTTTGCGGATGAACTAATGATGTCACATGCCTTTTCGCGAATATCACCTGAAAAATTCTTCTGATCTCGATATCCTCGAATTCGGTTTCAACCACAAGACGTTAAGGAAGGCAAGAGTAGGAACAATAGGGTAGAACACTATAAAAGAAACAAAAAAATGTATGCTAAATGCACTAGACTATTGACTTAAATGTTTCGCACATTGTAAAGAAGGCGTTTTAAAAGATTTTCAATAAAGAAAATTTAATTACTTAATTTTACTATTGGTGTACCTAGGTAATTAATGCTTGTCATAAAGCTACCGTATTTTTGTCCTTTTAAATGAACTAACTTATCTAAACGGCATTGTTGCCAAATCTAAAGAAAAAAGCTATGAATGCTCATAACAGGTACGGCAACATGTATTGGGGAAATTTAATACTTTTCTAGCAGCACTGGTCCTTGCCATAACCAAAAGAAAAATTACCAATGAGTAGTCCGGCATATATTAGGGTTGTGTACCATGGAAACTCGGTCCGATACATCGAGATTAAGTGAACCGCTGCCGGAAATCCGGGTATCCAGTTGATGGCAAGTGTCACGAGGCCGTAAACTTTTTTTTCTGGGGTTGAAAAGAGAGCCAACCCTTGCGCGAAATCAGAAATTGTGTCCATGATAGAAATGAAGATGTCCCAAAAAAGAATTCTAAAATGAAAATGAAATTAATACCCTTTTGTTTGTCAGGTTTATTTCGTATTTTTGCAATGTAATATTGTCGTATTTGGCCATTGCTATGCTTCTGTTAAGTCAAGGTCACATAACATTGAGTCGGGCGCACGAAACTTCAAGTCTATGCAGTTGTTCAAATAAGAAAACTTCTTTGCATACTTAAAACAAGCTAGACTTACTGTTTTGTGCGCTCGACACAGTGGGTATGTGACCCTGGCTTTAGTTAATAGAATTATAGGATACATTTATATATTTTGTGAAATGTGATGGCAAAATTAGTTATCATTCAATTGCAAATATTTAAATTAATAAAAATCTTACTTTATAGTAAGATAGGCGAACGGGTCGTGTCTCTGGCGAGGGACATTGACGGAAACTTCTGAAAAACCACACTAGCTTGAGAGAGGTATCTGTTTCCTAAATACAGAAAAATTCCATCCAAAATTTTAATTACCTACAGTATTGCCAAAAAACGTCTTTTTAGAAGCTAAGTTTTTGAATTTGTAATTCAATTTTGAGATGAATATTGTAGATTCTGTGTAATTACTCAACCCCCGTAGGGACAATTTGACAATAGTGATACTATGAATTCTCCCAAACCCAGTCTTAGATTACTTACCTGCGTCAAACGTTAGGATGTCCAAATGTCACCTGTAATTTATGCCTGCCTCACCTGAGCCAGCAGTGTGCCTGGGGTTAAGTGGATTACTCTCAGGTGTTTTGTTTGTGGGAAAAATAATATTCTTCAAGATGATATAGCTCTGACGAAAGTGGTGACTAACTGAAAAAGAAAGCAGTTTGAATTTATCTACTCGGCCGTTGGAATTCTAGTTGTAAATAAGTTAGACTGTTTGTTGATTATATAGATAAATGTTTCAATTAAAATTGACAAATATCCTATCAGTTATTTTCGTAACTCTAAAGTTACCCGTGTTGCCAGATTTAATGCAACTCACGAAGAATGTTATGTCTTTAAAAAAATTTATTTTCGTGGAATTCTCATGATTATTTTTGGCAACACTGTGTCTTTACCAGCGGTCCTGGCCCCATTTTGGGATTGAGATGCGGTCAGGGGAGGTCGTTTCTTTCTAAGTTTCACTGGAAGATTTGCAGCGTCGACATTGTCGACATCTGACACCGACATTTCGTCGTCAGCCTCAACTATCACTGCTAGTCGATTCAAATTTCGATTATTGAAATCTTGCATCGTCTCCGTGTTTTGAAAATCTAAGATAAGATTAATAAAAGAAGTTGCTGCTTTACTAGAGATAACTATTGTATAATCCTTTTTATCAAATTTATTCCTTGAAGTACCTCAAGTGTTCGTTATCAGATAATTTCTTATCAGTGAACGTTAATTTTAATTGGAGATCAATTATGAATTAGTAAATCTGCAATAGGTGTTTATGCGTTTCATTCTTAAAATGATTTACACACAAAAATATTTGATTTTTGAATTTATTTCATTAATTTAACTTTTATCATTTGAAAACTGATCAATCCCTTAATTCATATTCAGTTAAATCATTGATGAATATTGCACGATAACGAATTAGAAAGTAATTTTATAGACTGTGTTATTATATAGAAAATTTCAAAACAAAAAATATCAAGATGGCTTCTAAACGTTCAAGAATGAATTCGGCCCAATTCTTTCAAACAAAATATTATCAAGGGTGCAAGCAACAAGTTTTAGACTCACACTGGGAGGTCACTCATGCAAACTTTGGCCGCCAGGATTGCTAGCTGATAAAGGCATTTAGCTATCAGTGTAGTGTATTGAAATTTTTTTTTGTCTTTTAAATGATATTGTCAACCAAGGTAAAACCTTTAACGGCTAGCAAATCTAGCGGTAAAATTTTCAGTGCATGGTCCCCCATTCAAATTCAAAATCTGAGAAACTTCAACTCAGACAGGGGATCAAACACAGGTCCTTGTTCTCCTTAGGAAACTCTGCTGTCCATTAAACCATCTAGCACCCACTTTTATTGACCTTATTTTCATAGACATTTGAAATACCTAGACGAATAATTGACCCAGCCCGGTTGCCTGTACTGCTTGTTAGTTCCAAGAACCGATTTAAGGGCCATTTTGGCACCACATGTGGGACCAAAGCAGTGTGGCTAAATTGATAAACATTTACTTTATAAATAAGTCACGTTGCTTTGGTCCCACATGTGGCACCAAAATGGCCCTGCAGTCAGTTCTTGGAACTTATGAGTGTCAGCTGTCTAGGTATTTTTTGATGTCTATGCTTATTTTATTGGCTTTGGCTGCAAGGATCATTAATCTTTAAAGGTTTTACCTTGGTTGAGTACAAGGTATTAAAGAGCAGAAATAATCTTTTGGTTTCGAAATGCCTTGAGTCCATAGATGCATCTGACAAGTATACATGAATTATTTCACCTACCAAAAGAAAGTTCCCAATTAAGAGAAATTGTCACAGACTGAAACCTGTTGTGTAAATCAGATGCGACAATGACTTTATTAGGAATTTTTCTTTCTCAGTCATTGATGCAGTTATTTTAATAAGTGGTTTTGCATCTGCGACAACTCACCATCGACAATGACTTAGATAGAAAAATTCCTATTGCAAGTCATTGTCGCATCCGTTTTATGCAGCAGTTTTTAGTCTGTGACAACACACCTTAATAAGCTTTTTTTAATTTTCAGTGAGATACTCAGGTTCAAAATCTTCCGACAAAAAACCTCAAGCTCACGATGACGTCACAGCTGATGGTATCTTAAAATTAAAGTTTGCACATGGTTGGAAAAAGACGAGTGCTTAAAAGGGTCATTAAAACTTGCGTTTTATGCAGCAGAAAAATGCAGTGACTGTGTTTTATGCAAAGCGTTTGCATCACTATGGAGTTTTAACTTTTCTTACGGCTTTGATGACTTATCTTAATTTTTTGGCGTTTGTCAAGACAGTGTAGGGCCTGGAACGGGTCAGCGTATTCCATTTTGAGCCAAATGAAGATCCTGCTAGCTGGCTTCACAAATCTAGTGCGACATCATTTAAGCCTTGTTCACATTTCATTGTACGACTTTGCGACTTCTGTGCAATTGACTGTCTGAAGCTTTTGCTAGTTTTCAAATAAAGGTTAAAAAATAGTTGCATGCAATGACTACTAAAAGGCAAGTTCACAGCCTTGCCAAACCATTGCAAAATGTAGTTCTAACCAAGTCGCAAGGTCCTACAATGAAATGTGAACAGCCATTTAGTGCAACAACATTTAGTGCAGCAAGTAAATAAAATGCATTTAGTGCAACAATAGATAAAACATGAATTTAGTGCAATAGTAACTAAAAACACAAATTTAGTGTGACAACTAACCTACCTAACCTAACCTGTCTTAACTCAGTCTTGGCTGATGGGCCGATTCACGTGGCTGCTGCCCCCTGCACCCCTGCTAGGTAGGTTAGGATATGGTCAAGTAGGTTAGGTTGTGCACCTTTCTTTATTGGTTGTACTTAAGTAGGGTACTGTCGCACTAAGTGTTGTTGCACTAAATGGTGTCGCACTAGACTTGTGCCCTGCTAGCTACTAATACTCACAGTGCATGACCAGGCCAGATTGAAAGTTCCTTTATCCATCATTTTTCTAATCTTATAAGCAAGAACTTCTAATGCAACAAAACAGCTACTTCCAATCAAAGTATATGAAGAGAAGGTATGGTCAATCTCAAATTCAAAATTTGAAAAGTGGCAGGTCAAAGTGATGACATCATATCTTTTGTTTTTAGACCTAAAAAAGCAAGTTTTTGTTGATGTATGGTAATTTTTGTAATATTAGACTAATTTTCTAATGGCTAAGGCAAGTTAAAACTGAAGTATTGTTTTCTTCAATCACATATTTACACAAAAAAGGCTTCTGAAAATGTGCAGAAGATGTGACGTCACACAGCTGAAAATTGACCTTAGACTCAGTCATACCTTCTCTTCATATACTTTGACTTCCAATATGAAGTAAATACTGGCCTTGCCTTTTCGCGGAATTTATAGCCGAAATTTCAGTGCACAACCTCAAATCGCTACAGGATGGGGTCATTTTATCAAAATATTTTTTCTTACATGTTCAGAGGTTCAAGAATCCACTGAGGTCCCTGATGTAGCAGTGAAAGCTATGAGCATTGAGTCATCTACAGTAAGTAATTAGGTGTTTCAGTGTTGCCAGATATGGTGGAATTCTCCAAAAATGATCTATCAATATTTGTATCTTAATATTTAACGACGTTTTGGCAACACTGTTGGTATCCTCCGTACAAAATTTCTCAATTGGGTTGAACTGAAAAGACCCAAGACTTTTGTAAAAAAGATATTGACCAAGAATAATTTAAAATCTTATCAATAATTAAGTATCATTATAATGACTGTTATTTAGGATTTAGACATCATTAGAATGGATTGCTCCATCACAAGAAATCTGTAGATAACCCATTGCATATAAAAGCAAGTTTTTCAAAGGCTTCTTTTGACATACACATGACGTAAAAGATTCCTAAAAATTTAAGTGAAATTAGTGTAAAACATGGATTTTATTATCATCTAACTATTTGAAAGTAAATCTTCAACTAAAAAGATATTACAGAAAAGTCGAATAACTTCTATAGTTCAAGAAAATCACTTGCTGAAATTTTCTTCATTATTTTGAGAAGTATGTGCATTGAGAAACACAGAAATTTTTAATTATATTTTCTTCTTACACTGATATAAAAATCAACACAGTAAATTCTCTTGGAATGGCTAATTTAATACTATTTTCAGTCTTAAGGATGATTTCGGCATTTATGACGTCATATGTATTTTATATTAAAGTCTAATAAACCTAATTTAATTGACCTGACGGCAAAAACTTTGGTACGCAAACTCCCGTTTTCTTTTTGTATCTGTAGTGTCAAACAGTTAGGGTTGAAGATGGTATCTTCACTGTCACCAGCACATTGGCCACAGACACTAAACCGTCAACCAGAGGTACACCAGCTCCTCTGGAAGACCTCGTGATGGTTCCCTCGCCAAGGTATTCAACCGGGATGGTTGTCAAACATGGTACATTATTTCTTTATGGTGGCATCTTTGAAGATAAGGACGATCGACAAATTACTTTCAACGATTTCTATTGTTTAGGTAAGAATGTAATATAATTAATCATTTTATATAATTCAAGGACTCTAAAGCAAGGAAATGTCACTTATATTTTTTCACGCAACCTTTCCAGCTAACTGAGGCTGAAACAAAGC
>LR035103.1:0-12018 GCA_900607525.1 Apocyclops royi
AAATTTCTTGAACTAAATGAGCTAAATATTGTAATCAATGGGATATTTTCTTTTTTCTTCACTTTTTTTGGGTGGGTGAGTAGCACCAAAAATCATGCTGTAACAAATTTGGTTCTAAATGGGATCAGTAGTCTATTAAAATATATGTCTATGGTATGTAGGGGCAAAGTAAGTGAATAGAAGGCTTAGTCAATGTCAAATTGAAAGTTCAAAGAAGTGACAGGTCAAAGGGATGACATCACATCTTCTGTTTTTTGGACCTTGAAAAAAGCAAGTATTTGTTGACCCATGGTAATTTTTGTAACACTAGATTAATTTGCTGATGGCTACTGCAAGCTTGAACTCAAGTACCGTTTGTTTCAATCACATATTCACCCAATAAGTGCTTCTGGAAATGTGGAGAAGATGTGATGTCACACAGCTGAAAATTGACCTGGGACTCAGTCATACCTTCTCTTCATATACTTTATACTTTGATGTATTAGACTGACACAAATAGGGTTCGGGACCCCCACCCCGGCATGTTTAGTGGTTAAAAAAACAGTGTAGCGTTTGCACAATAAACCATCAAAATGCGTAATTCTCAGATGCACTTCCCATGTTTGCAATAATTCTCGATGACGTCCAAAGCTCCATCGACGCCGTTTTCGGCTGCGTGTTGGATGAGCTTGTGAGCTTCCCCGGGCTGAACATCTGAAGCAAAAAAAAACTTTGTTAAAAATCAAAAAGAAATTAGCAATTGAAGTTCGTTCGAACCATCTCGGCTGATGGTATGAGCCGAGCTAGTTTGAGAAATCCAGATCGAAGGAGGCCTGTGGACCACTGCATGTTAGAAATCGTACTCCCCGAAGGAGGCGACTTAAAAATCTTTTGTCTTGTGGACACGACTCAGTGTTTTCTAAAGTAAATACAAATTTTAAATGCGATAAAATAAGATTACGCTTGGGGAATTCCATCGCTATCTGGCACCAATCTTTGTGGCTATTAAAGATTTCGGGCAAGGCTGGGCTAGCAAAAAAAAAAAAAAAAAGTTTGAACCTGTTTTGACTCCTGTGAAGTGTCCAACTGCTAGGTTGTAAGAACTTTTTGGATGACCTTGGTCAGCGGCTTTTCTGAACCATCTCATGGCTTCCTCCTGATTTCAATGATAAACTTCATAAGTCGTCTCATCTCAAATTTGAGATGAGATGATAAGAAAACCTCAATGTTTTTTCTCAATATTCCCAACCTCTGACTTACGAATGGGGGAACATGGAAAGTCGAAAGTGCAAATTGTTGAATGGACTTTTTGTCGAATTTCAATTAGGCAAAAGCACAATTCGGCGAAGTGAAAATGGGCAAAAACACAATTCAGCGAATTAATTTTTTTGAGCATTTTTCTTGTGCATTTTTTGAACATTTTTTTATGTGCATTTGGTCGAAAGCCTTATTAAATGACCTAGGGGGACCTAACCTGACCTTACTTAACCAGTGCCCCTGGCAGGGCTAGGTGTGGGACCAGTTGGGTTAGGTTAGGTTAGGTCCCCATAGGTCATTTAAGGTTTTCAACCAAATGCACAAAAAATGTTAAAAAAAAATGCTTTTGACATGTTGAACATTTTCAACATTTCGCACATTTTTTTCAACAATTCATTCACCAAAATGTGTTTTCGCCCTTTTGAACTTTCGAAAAACCGCACATTTGTCATTTCGACATTCCGTGTACCACCCCTTACGAAGATATCAGCTATAAAGTTTTTTTTTTCTCTGCAAAAATCTGCATCTTAGTTTCGGCAGATGACTGATAATTTTCGGCATAAAAGCAATAAAAATAAGTTACAAGGGATGGAGAAAATTGCAAAATTTTAAAGTATTGCGACTTATACATCTCTTGTCATTTTCACGGCATAGATTTATTAGACCGATACTCACTGGACTGACAATCAAGACCGACAAATATGAACATTTGCCCTTTGTCAAACAAACATTTTGTCAAATTTCTAAAAGTCTTACTTTGTCGAATTTTAAAATGTCAAAAACACACTTTGTCAAATTGCAAACAAGGAGAACGTACTTTGTCGAAATCCTGGGAGAAATAATAGGTCTTTTATTTTGGCACTCCTTTTTACTTCAAGCCATTTGACAAAATGCACATTTTTCAGTTCGACGAACTGCGTTCTCTACTTTTTGTGTTTTTTGATCAAAGTATTCATTTATATACTTTTTGGTCAAGTGATTGTCGGTCAAATGAAGCCATTTTCACACTATCCAAATCATTCTGGCAACATCTGTGACAACATTGCATGATAATCAGCAGAAGCCAATTCAAACCTCATTTTTATCCACACCCTTGCCGAACAGAAGTCGTTCACCTACAATATGCTGTGCGTGAGGGTGTCCAATTTGAGCATACATGTGAGCAACCCTGTAATGAACAGATACCAGAGTTAATTGTATAAGCGCGTTAACTTCGTTTCGTAAAGAAAAGATAGTGCTTTTCGCGAAACAACACGTTCTAGGAATGTAGCCTCTATTCTTCGTTCTATTCAAAATTTACGAGCGTGTATACTTTATAAAATTGACTACAGTTGAAATTTTTGTACTGCGGTAATCAGATGTGATTTGTTTCGCCGGTGCAACCTCAAAATGCTTCAAGTGGTTAAAAGCAAGATTTTTAAAGTGTAGGTTGGCCATGCAGCTACTTTAAGCCTCTGTCACATAACCATTGTGTCGAGTGCACGAAATCAAGTTTAGCTTGTTAAGCAAATGCAAAGAAGTATTTATAGTTGTGCAACTGGATGGACTTGGGGCTTCGTGCGCCTGACCAAATGGTTGTGTGACCTATGCTTTAGCTATGAGTCTCCAAATTTCAAGAGCTTTTTTGAGTATAGTGTGTCTAACTGTCTACAATCTAAACGTTTTTCATCTAATGAAATTCAGTATCACAGGTAGTGAAATATTTACATCAAAACTTAATGGCATATGCTGTGCGATGTCATTAAACGATAAAAAGTAATTCTGTTAAGTGGCCGAACTACATTTTTATAAACGAGGTTAATACAACTGATACTTTCATTCGTAAGCTTGACTGCAAAGATGGGTGAAAGTTTGACAGCTGTTAAGCTTTAGAAGGAAATGAATATATCTTGCTGGTAGAAATACTCTTGCCCTGTGTCATAGACATCTATTGAACCAACCCGCTAGCATAGAGTACCCAAGGACAAGTTATAGCTATGCCGTAGCTTGTCCTTGCAGTACCGGTCATCACTACCTGAAATGAAATGCATCGAAATGAAAGTAACAAAAATAAAGCGCGATGAGACAGAAGATAACTCCGAGAACCTCGAACCCTACACACACCAAGTCAGGATTTTTTCTCAGTCGAGCCAGATAGTGACTATCGCCGAACTTGACGAGCTGAAAGATAATGGTGGACTCGAGCAAAGTAGGTCATTCTCTAATTACAAGTTGCACACCCCTTTTCCCGAGGTTAGCAGAGCTAGCCCGTTCGATTATAAATTAATTATTGGAAGCGGGCCAGTCAAACACCCGCCCATCTCTATTTTTAGGTAGCTGACACGGCTCTAACTTTCGCAAATTGTGGAAAATTATGTTGATTAAGTTAGCAATTTCAAAATTTTCATTTTGAGAATATAAGGAAATTGAAACGATTTAAAATATAAATACCTACACAGCCAACTACTGCGCTTAGATTCTTACTTCATGCAAGCCAATATCATTATCTGTGACCACTCGAGGGTGTCCTCCTTCTTCTGCCTGCCGAGCAACATCGTAAGAGCCGCTTCTTCGTCTATTGTGGCGACGTTTACTTCGTGACCTGATATGCAATGTTACTTCTAAAACTTATTTTGCGCGAAAGTGCGCGTTCACGAGTATTAAGATAGACCGTCATATTTCTTAAGTACGGTAAGACAGTAGCTGAAATTTTTGATGGTTATCTTGTCTAAATTGAAGATATCTAAATTTTTTAGTTATCTTTCATAACTTAGATAACTTAGATTTCATGAGTATCTTATCTTGTGATTGGTATCCTGAGTCATTTAAATATCTAATCCCAAGACATCCTAATCATTAGCTGTATTAGATTACTGTGAACATACATTTTAACCATAGGTATCTCTATAAAGAGAGGCTGTATTGCCAACTTATAGTCTAATTGCATAAAAAGCAGTGCAATTATTAGAGCTTTTGCTCTTAAAGTAAAGATCATTGATTAAAAGACATTTTCAAAAATTTTCTTTCAGTTGAATCTTCCTGCATTTGATCAACTTAAAATTTTGAAAGCACATTCAATGCCATTGACAACAACATTTCTTAAAGACATCCTTAAAATACCCCAAAAGGGTATTTTGATTTTACTGGTTATCTTATTATAAACAATTAGATATCTAAATTTGTATCAAAAATTTCAAACTCAGATTTAGATATCTTATTTTTGTGGTTGTCTTGTTTAAATTTTAGCTAACCATCAAAAATTTCAGCTAGTATGACAGCAATGTACGTTAAAATGGATGACCAGATTCTGGGAGAAAAAATTTTTTGGCACACCGTACTAGTCTACTGTACTAGAGCGCTATATTAAGATTTATATAGCGCTCTATACTGTACCACTCTACCGTACCAGGGCGGCAACCATACCCAGGTGGTACTTTTTAACGCCCCCGCACGCGGTACCAAATGTCTTCTTGTAATTATTATTTGGTCTTAGTATATCTACCCACCTAATGTTTATTACACTGCAATGAAGTCAATAAGCATTTTACGAACGTGCAAACGGTAAGCTGTCTCACTGTTAAATTAGAAGAAAATTTTCCTTTTTTTTTAGCAAGATTCGTGGTTTTTTCATAACGTACTTATTTGCGTAAATCAGAGGAAGGTCATAAAATATTTGTGACCTGGGCTTCGTGCCGTTCCCGATGAGGACTTCGGTCTCGCAGTTGTCCATTGAACGCTTGTAGTAAGCTTTGATTATCGTTACGCCAATTTAGTTAAAAGGAACTTTTACACCTTTTTTTTAAATTCGAACGACTACGCGAGTTTCGTATCGTTCGTACTGAAAGCATCAATTTAATTCCAATTTAGTGCTGTGCAAATTAGACATCAATAGAAATAATTAATTTCTGTTCCTGAAATCCTTTAATTCGAAATGAACGTGATTACCTGAACTTCACAAAAACTTACGGATCAAAAAAGGGAAAGTTGATTTTGATTTAGTTTTGTTTGTATTCGACGTAGCTAGCGACAACCAGCAACAGAAAGCATTCTTGAACTTTTTGATAACTTAACCTTTAGTGCTACTGGAAACTGAGCTTTCCTTAGGTCAGGGAAGTGCTAAAGAGGATAATGTCACAGTACGAACTGGCCGTTTACTAAAGAGCACAAGCATAGCAGTAGTTGAGCTAAGTAGTGTTATTCCCCTCGTTACACTGTACCCTTGTGATTAGATTGACAAAGATATCTACTACTCTCGAAAAAGTTGTGAGTTTTAAATACAACCCTTGCACTGGGCTCTACCGGGCCCAGGCAATGCACTTTTACTATTTTAAAAAAGTTTGGGCTTTCATTAAAAAATCTCCAATCCAATGAGTCAAAATGAATCATCCCTGCCGGGATTCGAACCCGGGACTTTTGGATTAGAAGTCCAACGCGCTATCCACTGCGCTACAGGGACTTATGAATGCTAGGGATCCACGGCTTTTATATTTAGATGTTATTTTTAAATAACAAAGACGTGAACCAAAATTTATAAAGATAAAAAGTTTATATAGATTGGGTTCTCAGCCAATTTTCTAATGATCTTCATATGACATTATGGGTCACAGGAAGTAACCAAAGCTGGTCATATTAATGTATATTTAAGAATCTACATTATCTTTATGTTTTCAAGGAAATTTCATTTCAATATTTTAATTTCTATTGATACCAAAGCTAAATGAATGACAAATGTTTTGAATAGAAATACCTCAGAATATGAGAAAAATGCTTTTTAAATTTGCGCATGATGACATCATCACTTAACCATGTATGCATACAAGTTAAGTAACAAAGTGACCAACCAGTATGAACCTTGGTTCGAACCAGTTTTACAATTAACAAAATTGTTTAAAAACTTATTTTCATGATTTTATTACAAAAGATTTAAGTGTTATCTTTCTCTATTATCTTTACTTACAAATCAAGTTGGTTTCCAATGCAAAGTCGCAACTTCGTCTACGTCCAAGGTTCACGCGTTAGTTGCGGAAAGTTTTATCTTGGTTGACGATTTTATTTTAGACAAAAATCTTTTTAAAGTTTTACGTCGTGAAAGACTCTAACCATACGGGGGCGTTTATAAGTACCGCCCTCGTTCGGATGCCGCCCCTCGTCCGGATGCGTAGTGGAGGTCGCGTATGTAAATTTCGGCTACTAAGTTTGCTAGCCGTTAAAGGTATTTATGTATCATTGGCATGTATTGAAAAATTTTTCTTGTCTTTGCAATGATATAGTCAATCAAGGTAAAACCTTTAAGTGCTAGTGAACCTAGCATCCAAACCTTCGGTGCTCGGCCTCCCATACGTGAAAATCCATGTTACGATTGAAAAGTTGCTTTTTTTGAAGTGGGACAGCTTAGTAGCATCATATGATCAAAATTTTTTATATAATTGGTACCAGAACGGGAAAAATGCAGAACAACCTTCAACTAGGAACTTTTTATAAAATATAAATGTACGAGGTCCAGTAAATAAAATTGATGATAACGAATACGATTGGAAAAACTTTTCTCGAAACTTTGTCGACCCGGTCGCAGATGTATTGCATGTTTAGTGAGCTGACGAACTTCGAGCATTTGAGTCGGGTCAGTAACTCGGTGAGAAAGTTCCAGAATCTCTCTGAGCAACTAAAAAAGAACACTGACATTTCTGCAAACGTCTTAAGAATGTCATAATTGACCGAAGCCTAAGCATGAATTTAAGGTTTCACCATGTCCACAATGACTATTGGATCAGCTTGTTAATCCCTCATTACAAAGTCATTAGCTTTAGACTGTATCGAGTAGGTCTTAACCATAGACATTAAAAAATACCTAGACAGCTCACACTCCTTAGTTCCAAGAACTGATTGAAGGGCTATTTTGGCGCCACATGAAGGACCAAAGCAGTGTTACTTAAATATAAAGGAAATGGTTACCAATTTAGTCACACTGCTTTGGTCCCGCATATGGCACCAAAATGGCCCTTCAATTGGTTCTTTAAGTAACAGCAGTACAGGCAGGCAGGCTGGGTCAGTGATTAGTCTAGGTATTTCTAATGTCTATTGTCTTCACACATCTGACTTCAGCTAGACAATTCTCTGATATTAGCTGAAATTTTGACATCTGTTTAAGCTGAAGTCAGATGGCTTAAGACAGATTAAGACCGTTTTATGCTAATTTTCAAACCATTCTAATGAGAGATTAAGAAGTTGATCCTAGAGCCAATGTAAAGATACTGGCAGAATGGTCATACCAAATTTTCAATCTTTGTCAGTCTTGAGTTTGATGCCTTAAGCCACACTTAAGCTAAGACAAACACGAACATTTCAACTAGGTATTATTAAGGTAGGCGACAATAACGATGTGGTGGCCTGAAAAGCCGAGCTTGAACTTGCTCGACCCGGCCCTGGAAATCAAAGCTCTACCCCGACTCTACTCTAGTCGATAGGCATATGACTAAAAGAAAATTATCGAGTTCGAGCATTTAACTTTTTTTTGTGGCTGTCCTTACTCGAGCATTTAACTCTGAGACTGAGCTTAAGATTGATGTGTGAAAACATCGATCTGCCTGAGACTCGACTATCTCTAATCCAGGCACGAGAGGTAGTGGTGGGCTTGGACCGGTTTTTTAAGGCTCGAGCTGAGTCGGTCCGTAAAAAAATACATTGGCCCGAGTCAGCCTTAGGGCCAACCCGAGTTTTTATCAAAGTAGTACTTGGCCCGGACTGTGTGGGGCCAGGAAAAAATCATTTGGCCCGGGCCAGCCCAGCCCTAGCCCACCACTAACGCTTGGAGAATCGTTGGTAATGGTTCTTTGTGTGATGTCTCACCTGTCTTCAACCTCTAATACATCATTGGTGACTGGCAATGATTTTGGGCTTTGTCTTCGCGACCTATAATCGAATATGTAAAATATAATTTTGTGACAAAACAAATGATTTAATAAAAAGTTCATTTACCTGAGTTCAAGCTTGTTTCTATCGTAAGATCATAGCTGATATCTTCGTGAGTCATCTCATCTCAAATTTGAGATGAGATGATAAGAAAATCTCAATGTTTTCTCAATATTTCCAACCTCTCTTGTTTCAAATTTCTGATGAGACGGCTTACGAAGATATCAATCAGCTCATTCCTTTTTAAATATGGTCCCGTTGTACAATTTGGGAGCATTTTAAAGTACCCCCTATTCTTGAAGCTTCCCTGATCTGCAGACCAATACGGCACTAACGTGCCAAAAAAATATTTTTTCTCAAACTCTGATCATCCACAATGCCAGACTCTGCCGCAGGGCATAGGGCAGGAAGGGTGGCAGTTATTGCCTGCCATCCTTGATCTGACAAGGCGAGAAACAAAAATTTATTTATTTCTAATTCAATTAGGTGGATAATAAATGTCCTTCTGGCAACACTGCGTGGTTACCTGATAACGTTCTTGTCGTCTAGTATGACGCCGGCATCTTTTTCGTGTCCGTCGACAACAAGAGTGTCCACCGTTTCCCATTCTGACTCTAAGTCATTGACACCAAAAAAAAAATCCTGAATACTCTCAGAATGACAGGGGCGAGCACGAAAAGTCGAAAGCGCAGTTTGTCGAATTGCAAAAAGTCGAATTTTGATGAAAATCTATGGGCCTTGTGGTTACTTACTGACAAGCAGCACATTTTTCAATTCGACAAATTGCATTTTCGACTTTTCGTGCACCACATGTTCGACACAATAAACATTTGCTTACTTTCCAAACAAATGAAAAAAAAATGTTCTGACCGAATTGAGTAGTTAAGTTTAGACCATAAAAAATTTACCGACATTCAGTTCGACCAATTGTGTTGTCACCCATTTGCAATTTCGACAAATAGCACTTTCGACATTCTGTTTAGACCATAAAAAATTAACCTTGCTGGTGAAAGGCTTGTTCTGCCTTTGCTGTTGTTAGGAATGGCATTACCAGCGAGTCGCCTTCTTCATCTGCTAGTGCATCATCACCACCGATGGTCGGTTCCTCAAAGATCGCCTCGTCAAGCTGAAAAGGACAGTATCAGTGAATATTTGTGTTAAATTGAATCGGCCTTGAGCACCAAGAGGTCGTTTTTCCGCGAGAAAAACCATGTTAGGAAATACAGCTACAGTAGACTCTCAATGTATGCTACACGGAATGTCGAAAGTGCTATTTGTCGAAAAGTGCAAATGGGCGACAACACAATTGGTCGAACTGAATGTCGGGAATAAAGTGCAAATATAGGAAGTGTTTAAATTGTCGAAAAAAGTATTATGTACAAACCTAACCTAACCGGTCCCGCACCCAGCCCTGCTGGGGGCACCTAGGCCTTTTACCTAAATTCGACAAAGTGCAAAAAAATAATGTTCAAAAGATTTTTTCGACAAAGCGCACAAAAAAAGATTATATATTTTTTTTTGACAAAGTGTGTTTTCGCCCAACTGAAATTTGAAAAAAGTGCACTTTCGACTTTCCGTATCCGTCCCATTTTCAATATGTAAAATCTTGTTTGTTTAGTTGTATGACCGCTTAGCAGAGACTGGGGCGTTTTATGCTACAAAAAAGCAATGTCAACAACACAGGACAACTTACGTAAATCGCTAATGCGTGCGTTTTCGCGAAAATACGGGTCTGTGATAAAGTGTCACGACTAAAACGACAGTACCCAACAAGAAATTGCTAACAAAGGAACAACTCGATACCGCAGACCTCTTTTCAAACTGTTTTTCATTTGGGGGCGTTAAAAAGTACCACCCCAGTACAGTACCTTTCCCAGGACTGGCGGTAGAATGGTAAAGTAGGATGTACGGTAGCCTCCCTTACCACGGTGCGGTAGGATGGAAAACCAGAGTTATGTGGCGAATTTTTTGTCACAGTAATACTGTGCTAACCTATTGTCCTATCATTACAAAGTGGGGTCAGTCCTTTTTAACGCCCTCTATAAACTTGTCTCTTTCAACATTAAATAAGATTGAATTTTTTAAAACCAAGATCACAAGCTTAGCAGTAGGAAGCTGTTTTTCCTTTGATAGCACTTCCGTGTACCAAATACCTCCTCTTGGCTTGAAAGGCGGGAGCGAGTTTGGACCTTCAAAGTTGAGTTTGTCGTCACCTTAGAAAAAAAAACGGTGTTTTTTTCAGCACTGACTGTGGTGCTATATCTGGTGGCATTTCCCCAAATAAACAAAAACTTTCGTCGTGTGAATAAAATGGGGGAATTAAGGGCAATGTTTCTTTCTTGAAATTTAGGCTAAATCGTTTAATATGCTTGACATAAAATATATTAAAATAAAATAATTAATACATTGAAACTTTTTTTTCTATCTTATTTTGTTTGCCAATTTCCACTGTCTTATATTAAATTAGAAATAATGAGTAATTATAAATCTTCAGTTTGAGACAGCATTGGGAAAAGCAGAGTGATGAGAAATAATTGCAAAAACCTCTTTTCTCTTCATTCTTCTAACAAGTGTGTCCAAGAAATTGAGCATGGCAAACTCAAGCATCGCGGCGAAGACGACCGCGAAGCAGAGGATGATGAAGACATCCAGGGCAGTGGCATAATTGACCTGCGGCTTGCTGAAAATCTTTACTCTTTCTTTTGAAGATTTTAAGAATAGCTGCAAACATTTTAACCGCGGTCACATAACCATTGGGTCGAGCGCACAAAAAGTATAGGTTTAGCTTGTTGTAAAAATGCAAAGAAATGTTTTTATTTGTGCAACTGGTTAGACTTGTGATTTCGTGTGCTCGAAGCAATGGTTATGTGACAATAGCTTAAGATATGCATGTTGGCAAATAATGATCTTGAGATTGCTACTTGTAAATGCTAGTTGTAAATATATCTAGATAAATTTTCAGTGAAAACTACCCGAGTGCTATGACATCATATGAATAAGAAAATTGGGTTAGTGACCAAACTGTACTTTACAAATTTTTTATCTCAACCAACCTCTTGCCACTGAAGCCTATAGTGACAATTGAGAGGACTGTTGTTGCTCCCAGGCCTGTCCTTGCTGGGATTTCTGTTCCTTTTTCAGTTTTAACCAGCCAGAATGTGACCCATGAGCAGCAGACAATCAGAGTAAGTGGAATATAAATCTATGGATATGAAATATTCCAATTTTACTGAAAAAAATCCCAAGGTATCAAAATACTTATCAGTTCCAAAGTATGTGAAGAGAAGGTATGGTCAATCTCAAATCGAAATTTCAAAAAGTGACGGGTCAAAGTGATGGCATGACATATTCTGTTTCAAGACCTTGACCAAAGCAAGTTTTAGTTGACATATGTAGGGTAATTTTTTTAATAGTAGACTCATTTTCTGATGGCTAAGGAAAGCTTGAACTCAAGTACACTTTTTTAATCACATATTTAGCCAATAAGGGCTTCTAAGAATGTGTGGAAGATGTGATATCACACGAATGAAAATAGACCTGAGACTGTCATAGTTACTCTTCATATACTTTGAACCAGTACACAGTTTTCAAGACAGTAAATTCAAGACCTTGTGTACCCATCAAAAGTTGCTTAGAGGAAAAGATATAGGCAGAAATTTATACTCTGATCTAACTTAAAGAATTTAGACAAATACCTATTGGCATATAATATTTTTTTACACAGAAAACGTCAATTTTTTCACGCTAAGAACATTCATTTATAGGATTAAGTAGTAATAGAAGGGGTAAGCCTTCGACAGCGGTACTACATAACATGATGGGACTTTCCTTTCGTAGGGCAAAGACGCTGGGTGCACGGTATTAGAGTTGGGGTTTATTTGGTTGATTTTTTTT
>LR035155.1:26961-54745 GCA_900607525.1 Apocyclops royi
AGTCCATTTTTGTACAAAGTCGATTTCAATTTCAATTTTGTTATTTTCAAACAAAATCGAGAGAAGTGAACGTTGCATTCCAAGATTTCAATCCGTCATTCTGTTCAGGAAAAGAAACTCAAACATAGACAAAAGTTAGAGAGGAACCAAAGATATATGTAGAGACAAATAAAAATAAAAGACATAAGAAACTAAGGCAAGTTAGAAACATAAATGGAAAAATGTTTCAGAAGATAAAGAGAATGGACGGAAAAAATAAAACGAGGCTTCAATTTCGAACGAATTTTCGAAATAATTTTTTATCGCTAATGCACAAACTTGTCATGCCCCAGGCTTGGTCGAGATTTCATCACAATTCAAATATTCTTGCTGATACAATGCTCGATTTCTGATTAAATATAGATCTAACCCTAATTCAATCAAAAAATATCGTAAAAAAAATTTAGCAGCAAAATCTCAGTGTCAATCGAATTATACAAAGTAGTAAATACAAGAAAAAAGAAAAAATATCTTTAATATTATTAGTATTAGATAAATTATTTAAATCTCCCGCCTTCGCCGGAGGGTCAAATAGATAAGTTAGAGCTTTTCAATGTAAATGAAATAATAGAACTTCATTAAGATTAGATCACATTGATGTCAAAATGAATTAGCACAAAAAACTGAAATGAATTTTGAGTGATATTTCATCTCATTTTTCATTAAACGTTATGCAGTAATGAGAAATTGATATAGATCTTAATTTAATTTGTAAGATACAATTCAATTTGTCTAAATAGATTCAAATTGATATGATAATAATTACATGTTTAACAGTATTCGTATTGAAAAACGATTTTGATTGAGTAAACTTTAATGAAAACTTGGTTTGTATAAAGAGCTGTAATTTCTTAAGCGTCAGTGGAGATCTTGGTAGAAGTTTCATATTGTCGCGATTGCCTCATTGTCAAAAGCCCTTATTGTCTCAATGGGAATTCAGGTGCTCCCAGTAGGTCGAGTACTTCGGGTAAGGTTAGCGTCCGAGCTCATAATTTCTGTATTTTTAAGTTTCAAAGTACAATTTTAACATTTTCAGTTTGCGACAATTTTACATTGTGGGATGTATGACAAAGAACATTGAGAAATAAATTTCAGGGGCATAATTACAGCAAGTAGGAACTTTTTCTGTTTTTGTATGTCAAAAAATTTTTTTATCAAAGACACTAAAAGCAAAAAAAAATCTTTTTATACATATTGCAACAAAAGTGAACAACGAAAAAGAGAGAAAAAGATAGAAAAAAGAAAGAAGAGAGAAACGATTTTACAAGGAAAAGTTAAAAAAGTCACATCTTTATCTAATTGTGTTCATGTACGCATGCAAAATGCGTCGTTTTTTTGGGACAAAAAAATGAATCCTAAAACCAGTTTCAAGCTCAATAAATTTCAAAAAAAAAAGATTGTTTCGAAATTGTGACAGGCTGAAAAAAATTGATTCCATGGCAGACGGCTCAAAGAAGAAAAAAAAATTGAAACATCAGAAATTGATTTTTTTTTCGTGATTCAATTTTTGGCTCAAATATTCTTCGTCCAAGGTTTATGCCAACAAAAGGTTTTCCAAACTCTTGAAAATCCTTTACCATTGAATTTTAAAGCAACTTCTTGCAAAGAGAGATTATCGAGCTTACAATTGATCAGAGAGTAAACCTTAAATTCAATTTGCATGCTGCAGTTTTTAAAAAATGTCATAATCGATTCATTTGAAAAAGTCATCATCTAAATATTTTATCACTTAGGAATCATTTGCATAACACCGGAGCAAGGGGCAAACGGTTTTCCTAATAGGTAAACAAGCTCAGTTGATATATCCGAACCTGACGAACTTTTGAAACGATCCAACTTTTTAATGTTGAATCTAAGATACCTCAAACAGGATTAAATCTATTTTACCCCCTGCGTCCAGCGCCCTCTACATATAGAATCTGAATGTAATTAGTTGCCTTTGCATTGGACTATGAACACACCTGGATCTTATGAACTTAACTTCAAGGTGTAAGATAACGTAAAACTATTGTTAACCGAGATTCAAACCCAGGACCCATGTAACGACAAGAAGGCTTGAAGCCATTAAACCATCGCTCACAAATGAATTATCGATCCATCAATGAATCATAAACGGTACAAACATAACATTATTTACAAACAAACAAACAGACGTATTTGAAGAAAAAATTGTCCTGACCCGAACCTGGGTTCCTCTGTTCCTAATGCGATTCTTTTATCCATTCAGCCACCCTGTTCCCCACTTGTCAATTTTTTATTTTGCCACCCGGTAGGGTGAATATTTATCAAGACTCAACTGCATTTAAAAATTTATACAATGGTTGAAAATCTCACCTTACACTTTAAGGATCAAGCTTTGATTTTTCCCCTTCTTTTCATGAATGGGTCATTAAGTCAAATAGTCGCATTTCCCCAGCTAACCTTACCTAACCAAACCCAACTAATTGTAAATTTGTTGCAAATTGGAAATATCAAGATTTAGCTATGAGATATTCAAAAACCGAACCCAACCTGTTTGGGGCATGTCACTCTTCGACAATATGCGAATAGCGACGAAACGAAACCTCCTTGTTCAGCACAGCTGTGTGAATCTTTTAATTTTCCCTTAAGATAGATTTCAGGGCGTAGATGAAAAAAACGATACTAATCGAGCTTAAACTAACTGACATGCCACTTACATAAATCCTTCATTGGTCTTTCTAAATGCATCTTTCAGCACCAAAATGCACTTTTCTGATTCGAATTTAAACGCTCTTTGGACGGGCGTCGTGGCGCAGGCTACATGGCGAACGATGGACACCATACATATAAGTCTTTTTAGCTTTTATAAATCATTTTTGAAAAGATATTTAAACTTGAATTGGCTAAGAAAGAAAAGTATTAAAAAGCTAAAAAGTTCTTGAATTAATATTTCAGCTCATCAGTTAAAAAATAACCCTGGGAAAAAACTTGTTTTTTGAATGCTTTATTTTTCAGATGATATTTAAATGTACAAACCTGGGTGGGTATTCACAAAATTTCTTACGAAAATCTTACAATATTTCATTAAAAACTTTATCAAGCCAAATTGATATGATATTCAGATATCTAAGATTACCTAGTAAAATCTGGGAATTTTCGTAAGATTTTCGTAAGAACATTCGTGAATACTCACCCTGGTTTTCAGAAATCAAAAAAGCAATTATACACGAACTAGTATTTTGAATTATTCAGGTCAACTCATTTTTAAACTTTGGGAACTCTAACTTGCATGTTTAGAAATTTCTGACAACAACAAAACCCTTGAAATAGATAATCAATGTTCTCAATGCTTCGGAGGAAAAAAAGTTTTTAATTAGGTTGGAAATAAATGTGATGATATTCCCACGATCTGCGAACAATTTAATTTTTGGGGCTTATTTTTTTTTTTTTTTTGCAAGTAAAAAATATTCGAGGACTTACCTGTTTGACAACCACTTGGTTTGATACGCGATTTCTTTGTCGACTGAATGAACTTCATAAGTTCTTTTTTTATACCTGGCACCGTAGGTATTCACATAGTTCTTACGAAAGTTTTCGTAAGATTTTTAGATGGTTATCTTGGGCAGATATTCATTTTATAAATCTGACACATAAAAGTTAAAAAGATGAAAAGAAGTTTTGTGAATGCCCACCCACTGAATTTAAAGTTGAAAAATTTTTCGATGTCTTGTACCTAACCTTGTACAAGTTATGTTGGTGAATAATCAATATTAATAACTATTTTACATTGATTATCATTAGTATAATCTCACGTCATTAATGGATCGACTAGGATGTCCCGCTATTGTATAAAATTTAGACTGAACTTCAATTTTTTCAGAACGGCAGGCGATACATATCAGTAATTGACCTCTGTAGTTTTTATATTTTGTCTTCAACATTTTCAATAAAGAGAGATTTTTTTTCTATAATTAAAAACGTTCAAGTTTTTATCTTCAAGCAAAAAAATATCATTAGCCGAGTCTAAAACAGTTGCGAAGGAAACTTATTGGTATCGATGTAAAAAGATCGAGCCTTTTTGTTGTGACAGGAAATTAAATAAAAAATTAGGCTGCAGCCAGTGTTGCCAGATATGTCGGTAGAATTCCACCAAAAATGGAACAAAATGTTAAATGTTCTGTTCTCACTCCTCTGTAGATACATAAGTTTCTTGTTCCAATTTTAAGGAATTCCACCAGATCTGACAACACCGGCTGCAGCTTTGACAAAAAAGTAACAGTCAAATTCAATTGTAAACGATTTTAGGAGCTTTTTATAGAAATGATACAGCTTACTCAGATGATACGATGGTAAGAGGTTAATCCAATTTGCTCAGCTGGGAGCTTTTTCTGTAACCAAATATCCAGTGATGATTTTCAAAGCGAGTCAGAAAATTATTACGAAATTTTCGTCACTTTTGTAATCATTTTTTTTTTTACATTTTTCAGGTGAGTTTTCAAAAATCAATGAGAACTCCAACAAGGCAGTGAGTTGTCAAATTGTCGCAATATAAAAATTGTCGAATGGACGGTTCCGGTGTTCCTACAGGGCTAGGAGATATCAGTTAGGCTAGATTACTGATTTTTTTAGAAGTTAGAAATACAATCAGAAAAAATTTGACAAGTTGAAATATTACCACTCAAAAGTCATCCGTGTGATGACACCCAATATTTAGGTTCTTTTTCGCGAACATGCATGATACAATTAAACGTCAAGTTGTATCAATAATAGTTTTCAATAGTACAGAGACAGCTTAGTCGTATCTTACAATATATGACATGGATATTTTCCTCTTTCTTACAATATTCAATTCATGCATTGATTGTTCCACGAAAACCCGATAGAAAATATTGAGCCAACCTGCTTAAACCCAGTGTTGCAAAAAAATTTAAGCAAAAGTTCCCCAAAATCAGAGCAGATCATGTCAAAATTAAGTTCTTTTTTGACTCGAAAGTTCATAGTTTCATTTTTATGTGATCTCCCCAAATCTGGCAACTCTGGATAAGGAGATATTAAGTTTTAAAAGATTTCATTTGGTGGTCGGAACCTCAGCATTTATGAATTTATTTTTTTTTCTTGCAATTTCAAAAGGCATTGAAATTCTTTTCATGCAATGAAACTTTTTATCCAGTTCACACAAGACCCAAGGGATCCGAAGTAGCGACAAAATGTTGTAAAAATTGCACTTCTTTCAACTAACATTCTTCATCGTCATTAAACAGTTTTGCCAGATCAAGGTAATATTTAAATTTTTGGGGTAAAAGTTACATTGAGACAATTTGTCTTGAAAAATAAAAGCTTAGAGGCTCGACTCTATTCCCCCGAACGCAACTTTACTGAAAATAATTTCACCTACATACACTTTATTAAACCGAAGACTAAATTTCACTGAAATCTATTTATCAAGTAAATTAACCTTACCTAACCTGGTCTGACTTCGGCAACCAAGCAAGGGTGCAGGGGGCGGTGGGTCCCTGATGAATACATTGTCCAACATGAACATTTGGTAAAATTGGTTTCGGCATGGTTGGATTCGGTAAATCCACTTTTGCAGACCTTAAACTTATAAATGACGCCATATTGGAAAGGAAATCATTTTTTAATGGTTACCCTGTATGCGCAGTTAATCATATTTATTACTTCAGTTAAATTTCTGCAGAATGAAATTAACAGGTCATTTAGTCTTGAAAAAATCTTCAAAATGTGATACTCGATTTCTTTTACAAATATTTTGTACTCGTTTGAAATCGATTTGACAAAAATAAAGTTAGTTTTAACATAGGTAAGAATCCCATATATGAATAGATTAGACCAATTTTTCTTACCTATGTACTTGTCGAGCTAAAATAAGTTTTCATGATTTATTCATTCATTCTGTTTCCGATGTGTCGTGGTCTATCGTACATTCACAAAACTTTAATCATTATTTCATTATACTTACAGTCATGAAAACTTCCATACAAATAAATGATAATCCAAACTAAATGTGAGAAAGCTTAAAATTTTATTTTTACGTTTCTGTCTTTCTCTTTGTTATTTTTTTCTCTCTTTTTTTACATCTGTCTGTCAATTTTCATTGTTTATGCTTGTACATAGTTTCTTTTTTTTTCTCTCTCTCTTTATTCTCATGGTCAATTTTCGAGATGGGCAATGACAGTAAAATTTGATTGTTTGATACTAACAAGATTTGCACACAAAAAAATGCATTTCACGTAATCCGATTTTAGAGTTAGAATATTGCTCTGAAAAAGTGGAAGGTTTTTTCTCTAAGAGGAATACAATTTATGTGAGGTTTTTAAAGTTAAATAATGAGTTGGGAAATTATTTGCAATCTTAATTTTAAATCTCTATGCAACATGTGACGATTTTATAGTAATAGAATATTCTTAATTGCGATTTGTCAATCTGTATTAGAACAAATTTAAATATTGTCATTCATTTTATAAAATAAATTTCTCTCACATGGTAATGGGTTAGCTTAAGGATGAAAGCAGACGAAATCCATTCTTGGTTAGGTGTGTTCTCATCTGGTCACAATGATGTTGATGGTTTCCTTTACTTCAATCCAAAATAGACAAAAAAGATGTTTGAGTTATTTTGAAGTCAGGATAATTCTATAATGACCTATGCTATTGTTGGTTCTATTGTTGATTTGATCCTTGTCCACTAGTACCCAAGGTAAATCGGCTCTAATCCAAACCAAGGTGACATTTCAAGTCTATGCTTCAGTGACTTTGTTGTAAAAAACTAAAGTAACTTTTGATTTCTAAAGAAAAATAAAATCAAAATATTAAACTTGTTTAAATTCAGAAGAGTGTCTAATCTCACTAAAAATTAATGAGCCTTGCCGAAAATTTTTTTACATTTCTTGCTTTGCTCTGCAGTCTTTGATGTCTCTCAAAAGGTTATGTAGAGATAGGTCCAGTCCTCCTTCTCGAACTCATATTATTTCATAGTATATTAAATCAGTTAGTTCGTAAAGTTGAATCTTCAATAATTGAAATTGAATGGCCCTTAATAGACAGAAATGTAATATTTAATTTCGTTTTTAACAGAATTTAATTGCTAATTTCAAACAAAGCGTTTTAATTAATAAATTTAATAATGTACACTATTAGATAATTAGAATATTTTTAATGTTATGTTATTGAATAGGGGATAATTTTTTGCTGTGGTTAAAAAGTGGTTTTTGTATGTTTTTTTTTTTTTTTCATTTACAAATTTCAAGCCAGACACCGGGCTATTATTTTCAAATTAGTGCACCAGAAAAAAAAAACTTGTATGTGCTGCCATCTGGAATAATAAATTTAAAAAATGCAATTTTAAATAAGATTTTCTTTCTTCCAAAATCCACGAAAATTAGGTATTTAAATTTTATCCTATGATTTATTAAAAATGTCACTTTTTAAACTTTTGAAAAAGAAAAATGAACTTTTTCTTTCACTGTGAGCAGATGTTTTGTGTGTAATAAATGTCAACTCCGTACGTATCTGCAAGTATGAATATAAATTACACTTTTATAAAATGGAAACTCAGCAAAGGTTAGACGTACCTCACTTTTTATGAACAAGTCGTACCAAGATTTCTATCAATCAATGAATGATGTTGAAAATATTATTGAAAGGACAGGTAGTCACTAAAAATCTAAGCTTCCAGTCACATATCTTAGTTTAAAAAAAATTTAATGGAATATCAGTGAAGAGAAAACAGAGAAAAAAACCTTTCAAGCTTGTGACAGTGGTGATAATTAGTCTTAGAAACAATTTATTTTAGTTTAGGGCTTTAAACTAAGAAAAAAAATACTTGCCACCTTTGTTTTGTTGTGGGCTGAGAGATTTTCTTTTCTTTGAAAATTGTTACTATTATGTAAAATGTATAAAAAATTAAATTATGATAGAGTCAACTCTTTTTTGTACAATGGATTGATAAAAAGAGGCATTTAAAAAAGGTCAATGGGTTTTCAAATGCATCCTTCCTTTTGTTTTCGTTTTTATTTTATCTTTTGCAAAAACTTATCAAGTTGTTGAGACTTTTGTCAAATGCAGCAAATTGTCAAGATCCTTTGTGTCTTATCCACACAAGCCGAGTAAGATGATCCGACTTGAAAAAAAAGTTTTTGCTGCAGAATTGCACAAACTTACCAAAAAATATTTCATTTCAAATTGAATTGTTTCTTTTTTGAGCTCTTGTCACACATGGATTTTATAAAAATAATTTATTAAATATTTTGGACATTTGAGAACCGCAATCCTATCAATAAAAGTGTCTGTTTTTAATTAACAGTCATAGTTGCTTAATTAGTCTACAACATTTTGCAACAAAATACACAAAAATAATTGCAATAAAGCATTACAGAAAAAAAAGGTTTTATCGACAGAAGTCATCTTACAGACGTTTTCATTTTTCTGTATTTTTTTTTCTTGATCTCAAAAGTTGTTTCAAAGTTGAGAGTCTCTCGTCAAATTTTTGATATCTTCAATATGAAAGTTGCTTTTACAAACAATGATTGTCTTGGGAGTTGATTTCTGCACTTCCATCTCTCGTGAAAAAAGTTTCTATGTAATGAATGCTGCAATATCCTACCGTTGTAGACAGAGCATAGGTCTCTAAAATTCAAAATTTATTGTACTGAAATGACGTCATGAAAAATTCATCTAAACGGGCTTGAATTTCACGAAGAAAAAAGAATGACCCATTTTTTAACATTTTTTCAAAAATTAGGAGTCAGTGTTATAAAATGATTACGAGTGCATCATACGAATAAGCTGTCTCGCTCATTGATGTTCATTGATGTTAACGTTTTTTAAAAACGAATATTGAACATCTAAAATAGTTGATTAGAAAAAGACTTGATTGTGTTCTGAAGTAAGCTACAACCTCTTAACTGCTCACGCAATATTTTATCATACTTTGAAGTGGTGTACACTATTCTTCAACAAAGACACTTTTCAAAGTTTTGAAAATGAACGTCTCAAATTTAAAATACCAGTTTTAATTCTTTAAAACTTTTTTCGACTTTAATAAATGCACTTTATCATCCAAGAATGTGAGACCTTTAATTCAATTTACATTTTTTTATTTTTATCAGAACAGTATTATTTGCATACCTACCTACTTTTGCATAGTTTTAACACATTGAAAGGAAACACGCATTAATTTTGTTATAATTAATTCATTTTCAAGTTTTTTGTTTTTTGTGGCTGGGACTTGAACCCATGACTTCTGCTTTCAAGTTAAAAAAGTTACCTCAAGTATCACAGATGATTTATCAGACAATATCCTGGGTTTGAGAAAGAGTGATCACAAGTTTTTGCTACTTGTAGTGTTAGGCTATTTCGTTCTTGATATAAAAAAATTCGTATCAACAATTTTAATCTGCAGCAAATCTGATATTCTAGATAATAAAAGCTATTTATCCATTTTCTCGATAAAATTTGGTACTTTTAAAGGTAGCATTAAAATGTCTTCATCTATGTGACAAGTATTTCTAGCTTTTATTGGATACAGATGTTTTCACCATAGTTTAAAACATTTGTCGAAATCTTTTGGTAAAAAGTCCGTCGTGACTGAGGGATTTTTGAACGGAATCAAAGAATAAGGAGAAAATTTCTTCGAAAAATATTTTTTACCAAAAAGAAAATCACTTAACAAGATAAAAAAACACAGGAAAATGGTAACATCGTTAGACGAGAAAATTTATACTGATCACATACAATCTGTTAGTGGCATGATTTTTTTCACCGAGAATTCAATTCCATCGTTTTAACTAAGTCACCTAACGTACAGTAGATAAGAAAAAAATTTTTTTTTATTGTCAGTGTTCTAGGCTTTTCTCACATCTTGTCGATTAATATCTCAGCACGTAAAAATCTCTTCATGTATAAGTGTTTAAATTTTTTTTTCTTGTCACAAAACACTTGATACCGTCAGATTTTTTATACCTACATATTGCCTATACGTAAATTTCATTCGTATTCGTGTCATCGTTGATTGATTACTTAGAAACATCAAGTTTATTTGGTCATGATTCAAAAAGCTGCAATGTAAAATGGTCGCCAATACAATAAAATCAATTTTATCTCATAATTTTATCCCTAACCTAACTTGTAGTAGTGGACCAGCCCCTAACCCTGCAGAGGGAACCTGACCAGACCACTTAGACTTGCAGGGGGCACGGGACCCGGCCCCTTAGCCATACCAGGGCACCGTGAACTCTTTTGTAAAACATGTCAATTGTACTAGAATAAAGAATAAAACAAAAAAAAAAAATGATTCGGCTAAAATGTTAAATGAATGTTTTAAGCACGCTGATGATGTTAAATGAAATATCTTGAAAAAAAAATTCATTGCAATCAAGTTAAGCACCTTGGCGGAAATTGATGCTCAGATTTTATCCGACATCTTGAAGACTTTTTTGGCTTTTTTTCTTTTTTTTTTTTTTGCTATCGGGTCACGACACACAAATATAAATTCACAGATTACTTCCTCAGCAGAGTTTTGAGTTATCAAACAGCTATAAAAAGTTTGTATACGTATATCTTTTAATCGTAAGTTTATATTTACCCAATACATCAAGCGCTAACAACTTTTAAACTTGAGTTTGACGAAACTGACAATGATGGCCCAATGAACCGGGTTTTGGCTAAGATTGACTTATCGAAGTTTATATATGCGATGAACACCTGTTCGGGACCTTTCAAAATCATTCCAAAATGCAGTTGCAACCTACTCGCAAAGTCGTACGATCAAATGTAAACGGTCCTCAAGAGAGCTGAAATGATAAAATTAAAATGGTTCGACTGTTCTGCGTGAAAAGAATCTCAATTTATTGAACTTTTAGTCAATTATGAATTACTTATTGAGCCATCGAAATTTTTTCTTAAGTTCATGAAAACTTAAATTACGATTCCTAATAAATTAATTTTTTTTCATAAGTTTTTTATTGTCCGTAGGTGGGTGAAATCATTAAAAGAAAAGCGATTTGAAAAAATCAATATTGAATTATCAAAGATCATACTTTTTAATTTTTTTTCAAGATTAAACCTAAAAATTGTAATTAATTGACTTTTGATTTTAATATGATAATCTCATTCATGAGAAAATTACTTAGGTACGATATCAGAAACCATTAACAGAATATACCTATTGATATTTAGAATTTAATTATCGCGAATAGTGGAGTGTCCATGGCTCATTTAAAAAACAAGAAATTTTATAAAAGAATTAGGAGTTGATTGAGTTTCGTAAGTCCACCTTTGTGTATAAGTAAGTTTGAACATTTCAATCTAGTAATTTTATTCTATTTTTATTTATTTTTTGTATATACATTTTTTTATTTTTTATGTATCTAACAAAAACAAAAACAAAAAGAAAAAATACAGAGAGAAAAGTATGTAAACGAATATAAGAAAGAAAGAGATAGACAGACAGAATGAACGAAAAATTTAAAGCACCTATAGCTAGGTAAGGTGTTGATCGTTGTCTTTTTCAACGCTAGGCTGGAGTGTTCGTGAGAAATGAAGAAAAAAGAATTTTCAGTTACTCTTGAAATGTCTCACTGGCGTGTAAAAATAATATTTCCCCATTTCTATTTTTTTCCCTCATCCATTTGTAAAATAAACTGCAGTAATTTTTCAGACATCCTTCCACTCAGAATTTTGGAGAGAAAATCAGATTTAGAATTGACTCAAACTTGCTCGAGACAAACAGATCTCTACAAAAAATGCAACTTTTTAGAAAGTCACACACCACAAAAAATTGAAATTGAAAAACTATCTTAAACGATGAAAATAAAATCTTTTTTAGAAAAAAAAAAAATGAAAAAAAATCACCTTGTGGTTTCTGTGTTCTTTGAATCCGAACTTTAGAATCTGCTGACAATTGCAAATTAAATGAGGATCTCTTTTCTACAAAATGCACTTTGTACCTTATGCACAAAATCAAAGATTTCAATAATCTATTTAAATTGGTTCTCATCACAGCGCTTCATTCTTAAGATTCAGTTGATAAAGTTGATCCTAAATTTTGTTTCATTTTAATCAACTCTGACTCAATTCATTGTTCATTTATTGTTTGATATTTTTTTTCTTGTTAACGATGATACTATTACAGGCCAACTAATAATGAATCATCTTTAAAAACAGTTGTCGCAAATACTCTTTTCGCGCGTTTGATCTCTTCACGAGAGTCTGTCGCAAGATATTTGCCACACTTTCAAATCGGTTTGAGATTATGAAATGAAGCGTTCGTTTTTTTTTTCAAGCGCTACCTTGCTTCCCCTTTTATGGCACTTAACTAAAGTGGCATTTATTGCATCACATCACACACAAAAAAGTGCAGTTGACTGCAATGCAGTGTCTGGATAGTAAGATAAACTTTTTTTTAAAAAATAAATTAGACTCGAATTTAGAATTCCCACGGGACTCGTCTCTACATAATTCTAGTGGATTTTTCTCTAGGGCACCTCCTAAAATTTAGTGAACACGATAATCTATTTTGTGCAGTTGGAAAATTTTTCAGTGTTTTTTAAAAGCCCTCACTTTCAAGTTTCTTCGCTCAAAGTCAGATTTTTAACTTGGTCTAGAAAATCGAGTTCAATAAAAACGTATCAATACAGTATCTATCTAGTAAAATCAATACGTACCAACCTAACCTGATCTCCAAGAATGACTTTGCCAACACTAGTGTGATCGTTGGTTAATCATAGTCATAAAATATTTCATCATTTGATAAAGCAAGGTCGAATTCTTTGTCACTCAAAAGTATATCAAGAGATTCTTGTTAATCTGTAATATGCTGATTTATCTCAAAGTACTTCTAAGAACGATTATTTTGTTAATAAGAAAGGATTATATCATATTAATGTTGATATATTGACAATATGATGAGGAATCGCATTTAAAAAAAATCTTTTTTCTTGATGTTTTGAAGAGAAGTGTTGGGTTCCATGTGATTTTTCGAACCCGGGTCGTCCAACTGCTCGACTCGAACCCACCACTAGTTGCAGACACCACGTGTGACCCAATTTGTCACGATTTCAAGTGTTTTCGTCATTTTTCAGAACATTAATTACTCAAAGCGTCTCAGTGCACAAGTGACAAGAGACAAAAAATATTTTGCACATCGAAATCCCAACTAAGTTTTGACAAAAAAATCCTCGGTTTTTTAATGAAAACTTAAATTACTTTCTTAGTAGGGTTAAAGTACACGACGAATATTCTTTTTTACAGAATGGAGTCGATAATAAATCAGCATCCCGAATAGCTAAAATGTCGAAATGATTAAACATCGATTTTTTTTCGAATCGTAAGCCTATCGTTTATTTACCAAAAAAAGATCCGAGTTCAGCAAAACGTTTAATGAAGTTTTCTTGCTCGGAAATTCTTTTATTTGTTCAATAACTAAATATGACCTCGAGCTAATTTCTTTCTATTTTAATTTCCTTTTCTTTTCTATTTTGCTTGTGAAGCATTATTATTTTAATGAATAACTAAATACATAAACGGTCAGGTTAAGAATCGATTTTTTAAAACTCTAATTGAAAGATGTTAAACTCTGAATCATATTTGATGAATGTCACTGAGGATGTCAAAAATTTTTAAATAATCCGAAATGTCATCAAAATTTCCCCATTTTGATTTTTTTCCCTATTTAAAGCCCGCTGCAAATTTGATAGTTCGGACTTTAAGTGACTGCCCCAAAAATCTGGCAACATTGTCGATCTCTTAACGTGCCATACCCTTTAAAATGTTGTTGTTGTTGTTTTCAAAACAATACATAAACAATGCTTGCTTTATGTGAGTCAATAAAATGCAATTTGGTTTGACAAAGGGCTTCATTGTTGTTTGATCTTTACATAAGATAAGAAATTGCTTGCACAAAACTATTAATAATTCAAAACAGGATTTCTCTTGCTTTCAAAACGACCAAAATTTCTTTTTTTTGTTGTTGTTGTTGTTAAAGATTTTCACAAATATTTGTACTTTGTAGATATTTGAATAGTTTGAAGTGTTTAAAGTTTTAGAGTTTCTTTCAAATGTTTGCGAGCTTTTCTGACTTATATAAAACAAACAGACAAAAAATCCTATTTGTTGTAACAGCTTTAAAAAAAACTTAATTTTAGCCTTTGATATACAACCATTGCGTCTGTAAGTCTAGCCCGCTGTACTTGCACAAATAAATGTTTTCATTTACAAAACAGGCTAGACTTACAATAGGGTGCGTTCAGTGCAATGGTTTAATTTTTAGCATTCACCACAAAGTCATTTAAAAAAAGGAAAGACTGATTTGCTAAGTCATCAAATTTCATGACAACAAAGTTGTTTTTTGAGAAAAAGAAATTTCATGAAATTTATAACCACCGTTTATGATGGAGAAAGTATACAGTCAACGCAAGTTAAATATCTATAGTATTAATACTATATAGTAATTCGTATGTGGTATAATCAGAATTCCATGGGGCCTTCGCACACTTCAATTATTTCGATGTCGAAATCGGCTTTGAGATGAAAGCAAAATATCTGAATAATTAATTTGGTCAGTGTTTGATTTCATCAGAATATATTTATGTGTGTTGGGGGCCCTACAGGATAAAAATGATTTATCACAAATTGCTTTCACATTTTTTGTTCTGCTTCGGGTTCCCTGGTGGGGGAAAATGTTTGATTGTCTCTCAACACCAAAAAAAAAAAAAAAAAAAAAAAAATTTGACGAAACTGAGATATCTGATGTCATGGTACTGTGTTGCTCTGTAAGTTAAATTTGTTCTCATTCAATTTCTTGTAAAGAATGAAAAATTGAAAATGAAGGACACTATTTCGGGGGCGTTTAAAAGTACCGCCCTGGTCCGGATGCCGCCCTGGTCCGGACGCGTTGTGCCAGATGAAATTTTTTCCCCAGAATCTGGTCGTCCAGACGTCCGATCCCGGGCAACAAAAAAACGCGTCCGGACCAGGGCGGCGTCCGGACGAGGGCGGTACTTTTAAACACCTCCCATTATTTCTCTCAATGGAATGAAAAGAGTATTCAGCTGCTGCTATTAAAGGCTTCCTTTTCTACATGATTCCATGTCCGTGAAATCGAAACTGTAACCTGCATTTAAATTTTTACCCATAATATCGAAAAGTGTTTTAAGTCACATTTCAAATTGTCGCATCTCCCCTATTATCGCAAATAGAGAATTTTAAAATTACATTTCTTCGGATTTTGAAAAACTCAATAACCTATTCTAAATTAGGTGTCCGACTATTGGTTCTGCTTGGGGCACAGGAACTCTATTGCGACAATATGGGAATATCGACTTTATGAAATCAACACATTTTTCGATGTACTATCAAACGAGAGGACATTTTTTTGCTCCAATGAATCTTGATTCGACAATCAAAACTTTTTTGACTAAATTCGTTACCATTCAATAAAAAGTAAAAAAAACTGTGTCTGCATACGTGATGAGATAATTTCATTTCGGCTCCGTGTCCATGATGAAAGATTCGATACAAAATTTGATTGAGTCCTCTGTCAATATGTTCTCATTCAATTTCTTGTAAAGAAATGTGATTGCATTCCCAACCAAACAAACAAACAGTTACGAGTTATTTCAAAATCTATTCATCAGGTCAAAATGATCAAATTTGCACAATAAATTAGTTTTAAAGTGAAGTTTCAAAAGGTTCCTATAAAAAAATGTTGCACTTTTCAAATTTAACAGACCCCTCTTCTAAATACCGCAGAGAATTTTCTCATAATTTCACACACAGCATTGACCTTAACTGAAAATATTCTTTTGAGTGGAGAAGACGAGATTATGAACAGCACAAGAATAGAAAAGAAACTTAAAATGATAATGCGACATTCTTTGTCTACTTAAGTATTAAGAGCTTTTCAGACTTCCTTGTTAAGCAGAAATATTTTTTTTTCTAATCTTGTGACATCTTTGTTAAGACCTCTAACTCATCATAAATCCACTCTGGTCCTTAACAATGCCAGAAAAAAGTGAAATTTCAACAAAACAAATTTAACTTACTGACAATTAAAATTGCCTTTAAGAAAAAGATTCTTTGTTAATAGTACTTCTGATACATGCGATTCGTATTTGCTTGCGTTAATCGAAAGTGACAACAGGACATGAATCTCTTACACTGGAAACGTATTCGTCAGTTTCAAATCTCCTGGGAAATTCGTATAATTCTCTGATTGTTAAAATAATTTGGTCAGAAGACTAATTTGCATTTAATTAAATTAATTAATAGAATTATAAATCCTTTGGTAAAACATAATGCAGGGACATAAAAACCTTTTCAAAGGGTATTGAAATTTTTTTGTGAGAATAAATTTGTTCAGATATAATTTACTTTTTTATAATTTATGAGGAAATTATTACCTTGCTCGGCATTTTATAATTGACCATTTAATATCCTTAATAAAAGTTAATTAGCAACGGAAAACATTTTCAGCAAAAAATTATCCTTATTATTTTTATTTGGTAAGAAAATTGTTGAATTTGCAAAATGGTTTTTACGAGAATTTAATTATATTTCATATCCTAAATGTAAGTACGAATGAATTAAAAATATGACGTTTTTATAATTCCATATTTTCGTAATGTCAGAGTCTAGTTTTAAAGACTTATAACATTAAGATGCAAAAAAAAACATTTCAAGTCTATACAAAATATCTTCATGGGCCTATAGGGTGAGTTGTTAAGGACTGAAAACCACTGCGTAAAACGGATGCGATAAAAATTTTAATAGGAATTTTTCTCTGTCAGTCGTTGTCACAGACGTTTTACACAACGATTTTGAGTCCATGACAACGATACTATAATAACATACATTATTGGTAATTTTTTTTTCAAATTGCAGAAAAAAAATTGAGACTTTCTGATGCATGGTCATAAATTTCTTATGTACATAATCTCGAACTATTTTGTTAATTCAGCAGTATCGCTTTATTGATTAGAACAAATTTATTGAAAGAATTTCTTTTGGGAAAAAAAATTGATTAGATATGCAACATTTTTATACCTAATGTTGTAAGAAAAAAAATTCCAATGTGTGTTGTCAGCATTTTTTAAGTATCGAGTTGGTTCTCTTCTCTATCTTACCCTTAGAAAATTGTGAAAATAATATAGAGCATTTTTATCAAGAACAAAAAGTATCATGCATTTATTTTTAGGACAAGCTTACTGTGGCTAAAATGATAAATTAATCGTTTTTCGGTCACACTGTTTAATCATTCAGATTAAATAAAAATCATTTGGAATTTGTGAAAAGAAATCGAATATGCCATCCTGACCTTGCAAAATAAAAACAAACCGATTTCAAATTTTCAAGGTAACTTTTCAAACGCTTGATGGATTATAAATCAATTTTTTTTAAAATAAATATAATACCTATCCTAACTTAGATTGGTAGGTCAAACTCTTGCCTGCGGGGGCATCGATAAAATCATTAAAATGTTTTGAGACGATTTTTGGAATTGTATCAATATAAGGTAAGACCGTTTTAAAAACAAATCGATTCTTTTTTTTTCGATTGTGAGCTGAACCGATGTCGCCAGAAATAACATTAAAATTCCACCAGAAACTAAACACAGTTATTAAATGTCTATTGAAAGCCCCTTGAATAGACCTAAATTTTAGTTTAAGTTTATGGGAATTCCACCAGATCTGGCAACACTGAATTGAACCACCACCACCACCAACAATACTGGAAGTCAGATTCAAGCGGGCATTTTGAGTTAGATAAGTTATGTCGTTTTTCTTTCTATGCATTTAAGTGACTTCTTATTAAAATATGCTAGAGAAAGACTTTTTCATTTTCTTTTTTTTACAAGTTGATCTTGTACAATATTTCATTCAATTAAGGAAAGAATATAAAATGGGAAAAATTATTAACATTGCAAAGAGACAAAGAAAAAATTTAAAAATGTAAGAAAGACTTAACATATATAGACATTATGAAAGGTAAACAGATATTTTTTTCGATGCACATCTTTGTGGTTTCAATCTTACTACAAAGTATTCGAAGTCGAACGATTTTTTTAGAGACAGTTTGCTGAGATGAAATTTGTATTAAACTAATTCAATGCAAATGTTCTTCGTTTTTCTTAGCTAATGTGTATTACGTTACGTATTAATAATTATATAATAATACTTTTTATATTATTATTATAAAAGATGCAGTTATCGGTCTTACATACAATTTTTTTTACGAACCGAATTTCCTTTCATTGATATCACATGAATATTTATCAATGTCAATTTTGTATAAAAATACTTGTAAGTAGACTTTGCTTGCTTATCATTAGATAGATTGGCGTAATCCTCCATATTGCAAAAATTTTAAACCTTATCTGACAACATGTATTCCCGGTGCAAAGTTTTGCCAAACTTTAGTGAAGAAATTAATCTATCTGAAAAAAGAAATTTAAAAAAAATCTTTAGTTCTGTTTTTCGAAGCACAAATCTAGGTATCCAACAAACAAATTTAAAAAAGGTTTGATTTAAAAAAGACAGGATTGCCATATAAAATGGAATTTCACTAAAATCAAACGAAAAGCTAAAATGTGTGAAAGATGGTTGAAATTTGTATTTTAGTGGAACCTTTATGAGCACCTGGTTAGGCAGCTCCCTACATTTTCAATCTCGTTTTCAACTTTAAAAAAAGAAAATTGCATTTCTTGAAGATTTACTTTATATGTGAGGTGTTTTATTCGAAAGTAAAGTATTGATGACAGATGGTGAAAAAAAGTTTTTGTGGAAAGAAGACTCGTTAGTTAATAAAGTGTCGAACTGTTTCTCGCGTCTAGAATTTTTTTCTCTCTCTCTCAAATTCATCCAAGTTTCTTCTGAAAAAATTCTCTTTTTGTTACCATGTTCATTTATTTTGAATGTACTTTATTGTATGTTCTTCATTTTTATCACTTTCTTTCTATTCTTTCATTTTCTAAGCTACTATTTTTCTATCTATCTATCTTTTCTTTTTTTTTCATTTTGGAGTAAAAAAAAATTGCACTGATTTTAAGCAGATCACGGTCTTAAATCTGAACCGTAATGTGAGACTCTTGTAACAAATGAGTCCTTCACAAGACCAATTCAATGCAAATTTACAAGCTTGTATTTTTTCAGCATACGCATTATCCATCTGTTAATTGTATTTCATCATTGTATGAAATCAAACCTTTTTATTACCTAGTCACATTAAATTAGTCTACTGTTTTTTTCTTTCTTTCTTTCTTTTCTTCTAAACAGGCTTTTAGTGCTAAATTTAAATCATTCTAAATAAAATCTGTCATCTCAAGCCACTTGCAAGGAAAGATTTGAATTTTAAAGACAACTCTGTGTGATAAATGTATCTACCTTTGAAGGGATTTGTGACTCCATTGATAAAGAATCGAAACTTTGAATAAGAGACGATAACTCTATTTGAAGTTTATGAGTGAAAATGTTCATCATTAGTAAAAAGGACAGATGGTGAGACATCTGTCGAGGAAACAGATCATAATTTTTGTAAGAGTAAAAATACTCACAAACAAATTTGTGACACGGTGAGCTTTCATCAGTTGTTGCAATGAAAAATTGTCGAAATTTCAACTTGTCACATTGGGGCTCCCAGTCAGTGTTGCAAGAAATGTTATCAGAATTCCACCAAAAATAGAGCAAAATACTAACTGTTCTCTTCTGGTTCTGCTATCAGATACAAATGTTTCTTGTTCCAATTTTAAGGAAATTCACCATAATTTTCAACTCACGACAATATCTGCCTAAGCTTTAAATACAAAATAACCTAGCCCTATTTGAACCTAATTTTACCAGTCACGACCACGATAGATTAATCTTAAATAAATTCTGTGTGAGGTTTTTAGTTTTCAAATCATTTTGTTGAGAGGTTGCGTGAAAATAATTGATTCGAAAGAAAATATCCCTCAATGTTAATTTAATTACATATTTAAAGATAATCATTTGAGTTTGAATATTTCAAAGTTAGAGAAAAAAGCTTGATACGTTACATTGCTTAAAAGAAGAAATTACGTTTTCTTATTTTTATCCGTTATCTGCCCTAAAAATATTGACAACGACCTTTAGGGAAAAAATTGAAGTTATTTTTGAAGAAACTTTTGTCTCAGGCTATGAGTAAGTTTTTAATAAAGCATCTTCGACAAATGTCCGATGTTTATTTTCATTTTAGCGAAATACAAAAAAAATTAATCTTATCATTTACCCAATATCTTCTTAAATTAACGATCGTATCTGGATACGATTTAAATGGGAATTTGTGGCCAATCGTACAAATATGTTGTACAAGAAACTCAAATCATATTTTTGGATGAAAAAAATAGCTGATCAGTAGAAAGTTGGAAGATAAAAAAACTAATCAAACAACAAATAAAAAAGTTTTGATCCGTGCCTAATCCCGAATAATTGATGGAAATAAATCCCCAGTGTATGTACATATACTTATATTAGTTAAAAGATAAAAAGCAAAGTTCTTAGGGAGAAATCACACGAGAAATGATTATTCAACTCAATTATTATGAAACAAAATGTGCAAGGGTGCTGAATGGTCACATTTCACACATTGGCGTAATGTAAACTTGTCGCAATGCCCATATTGTCGCCGAAAAAGAAATTGTTTATCGGTGATATTCATGAATAAACAGAATTGAATTATTGTATTTGAAAATTTTACAATGGGGGACAATGCACTGAAGTTTTCATTGTTAGATTTGCTAGCTGTTAAAGGGTTAATCTTGGTTGACAACATCATTTCAAAGACAAGAAAATTTGCTGAACACACTCAAATGATACCTAAATGTCTTTATCAGTAAACAAACCTGGTGGCCAAAGTTTGCAGTCACGGCCTCTCATTAGGTCACACTTCTTGATCACCTGAACCTCAACAGATGAAGCCGCTTCGGTTTTTTTATCTAAGAAAATTATTGATAAGGATTCAGTCTTCCTAATTATTTAAGCAATGCTTTGAAAGAATTCATACTGGAATTTGAATTTTTGAAGTACAGATGCTCTTTTAAAAACGCATTAAAATTTTTAAATTTGAGACTTTTGAGTTTGAATTCAGATGAAAAAAAAAATAAAATTCGTATGTTTTGGTCTCATCTATCAAAGACCCTTAAAATGTGTCAACGAAAATTTTTGATCAATGAAATGAAAATGTTTCTTTTCTGTCGATAGTATCAAGGCAAGTTGGTTGCTCGTCTCATGTTTACTACACAAGAAAATTATTGAGGTATCGACTTCGGATCGAGCTTAAATTTATGATCATGGTCCAGCCCTAGCGAAAATCTTAGTCCGGAGGAAATGATGATTTATGATCGAGAATTTTGAGAATGAAAATTTCCTCCCCTGTCTGTTTTTGTTTATGGTTTTATATTCTATTCTCTTTCTCTTTATGTCTCTTGATTCTACTGTATAAGTATTTTAAAGCTTTCGATAATTTTCAATCTATGAAAACACACATTTCATTTAGAAATAAAAAAATAATCAATTTTTTCGTTTTGAAAATGAAAACATTTTTGAATCAAAACAAATTTTCGCAAATTTTTAGAACAAGATATGAAAAGGGTAATTTTTTCTTGATCCAACTAGAATTCGAATTTTGTTTTCATATTTGATTCGATTCATTCAAAAATTCGATGATTAAAATTTCATTGAGATATGAATTATGTTAAAGTCAATTAATTTTCAATTCACTGTGAAGGCTGAGTTTTAAATTCACTTTTGGTTGCTCATTATTCAGAAAAAGCAAACACGAAAGCCATTTTCCATTAAAAAAGTTTAGAACTTTTTCAAAATATGGAAATAGAAGTAATCTCAAATAATTGCTAAAATTTACAAAATTAAGATGGAAGATAATACAACTTGAAAAAGAACTTTGGATTAAAAAGAAGAGAAAAGGCACTGACAGAGAAATGTAGAAAAAAAAGAGATAAAATCTTTTTAAAGACGATGAAAAACATGTAAAGAAAAATAGAATGTAATGATATGGGCGTGGTTAGAAAAAGCACGAAAAAAAATGCAAAGTCATGTCATAATGTGCTTCCAATATAGAGAACCTCGTTTCGTAAACAGTTAAGAAATTTTATGAGAAGAATATGAAGTTTTAATCTTGACAGAAAAGAAAAAAAAAACAAGGCTGGGCCATTATAAAAAAAATGGTCTAATTCATTAAGACTTTAATGCAGTGTATTTAAAAAAAGTCAGCTTGAAACTTTTGATGCATTCTAAGTATGTTAGCATTTGATGTTTGTTTGCAAGTTCTTTGATATTTTAGTTACCTAAACAAGTTCCGCTTTCATCTTTATAATTGGTAAGAAACATTGAAGTATTTGCACTCGACTCAAAGAGAAATCATTATTGTTTGGTCTGGATCAAAATCAATTTTTTTAGTTGACTACATGTGTCATTACTGCTAAGCTGAAACTTTTACTTAGACTAGAGCAGGTATGCAAGAAGAGTTCTTATTCAAAATATTTAGTGAATTCATCCTTCAATGCTACAAGGTCCAACACTGAAAAATCGTTTCACATTGCAAACAACATTAATAACCTCAAGTCCAGTGAAAGAAAAATTTTCTTGACATTTTCTAAACTGTCTTACATGACAAGCCATTTGTCGCTGTCACAGAAATTAATTTCATGTTATCATGCCTCCTTTAGTCATACTAAAGGTCTCCTGACGGATTACTGAACAATAAATTGGAGCCCTAATTTAATGATTCAAAATTCAGTCGTATGGTTATTTTGGTCGCGATCAGTGTTGCCAGATCTTGTATAATTCTAGTGTTAATATTTCCAAAGGAGTTTTTGATCTTATTACAAACTAGAAAATGAACATCGAAGCTTAAATATGGTTTTTAAATGGTCTTTTTGACCCACTGATTATATACATAGGTACCTCTCCCACACCAAGGCAGAATCTTGAAAATTTTCTTTTTTTTCAGGTTCCGCGTCTTGTTCGTGCACCTGATTCCCTGTGGCTCGTTGGTGGTCCTCAACATCCTCTTGTTCAGGGCCATGAAGGAAGCGGACAAGAAGAGGGAGAGGCTTCTGGTGAGTTCAGTTTTTTCAGTTCCGGAAAGAATCACAAACACCCCTAAGAGTTTAATTCAAACTGCTCATCAAAAAAAGTTCAGATTCATACGATTGATTTTTGATTTGATGAGAATTACATAAAAAAAGACATTTAATATCTCACACCCGTGTCAACATTTAACGCAAAAATTCGAGTCTTGAAATATATATATATATATATATATATATCGGAATGTGTTGGCTTGGAGATGATTTTCGATTTTTTTGGACACATTAGCTTAACGAACAACAAATATGAACGCTTAAACAAAAAGGAACAAAAGATTTCATGAATGTCTTTCTTAGAATTGTCGCCAGAGGGCAGCAGCTGCGTCAGCTCGTGGAGAATCGAAGGAGACGAGAAAGATTCGGGATTCTAACACCACAACCCTAATGCTAATCGTTGTCATCACGGTAAATCACTGTTTGCTATGTTGCCAGACAAACCTTTATATATCCTGTGTTTCAAGTTCTGGTTGAATTATTAAAAGGAAATTCATAGAGACGATGTTATTGGTTTGTTCATTCAAATTTTACACAATTTGCAATCTTTTCCGGTGATACAATTGCAAAAAAAGATCAAGATTGCATAACTGGAAACTTTGGTCGTTATGTGCACTAGTCAGTTAGAGCTAGAATAGCTCATTGGAAAGGCAAAGAAAATTTTTCTACACACTCAAACAAAAACTAAATAACTCTGATTGCTAGCAAACTTGGCAGCCAAAGTTTGAATATGATTCATTTTTCATAGATTTTCAAAACTATGAGCAACCGAAAATGCTAATCAACTTTAATCAATTAACTTTAATTAATTAACAACCTGGCCTAGTATTTACTAAGCTTGAAATATTCATTGTAGTTATATTCGTTTTAAATCGTAAAACAATTACAAACGGTCAAAAGCGATCAAAATATTTAATCGTTTTTTTAATCGTTTTTAATTGTTTTTGGGCCAAAAATGATTTAAAATGATGGTTTTTGGTCAAAACTGATTGGTTTTAATCATTTTTGATCAATTTTTGGCAAAACCCCCCCTGGATTTTAACTGTTTTTAATCGTTTTAAATCGTTTTAAATCGTTTTAACAAAAACAATTAATTCTAAGCTAGACCATTTTTAATCGTAAAAACGATTATTAAAAAGCTAGACCATTTTAAATTGCTTCATTTTTAATCGCCAACGAATATTGCAAGCTTAGTATTTACTATGCCTAAGACAATTTTATAGTACAGCATTATGGGTATCATAACATTATGAAACTATGAAATTGAAAAATAAAATTATTTGTCACATTTTTTAATAGCAAAGAAAACCTTTTCTTCGAAAAAAATCTAGGCTATTCGAATCACCTAGTCAACTTATAGAAAAGAGTTTCATGAAAAGTTTAATTACTGATTTGATTTAAGGAAATGAGTTGATAAAATATTTTTCAGAAAATTCTCAACAACCAACAATAATCAAAATTTGCTCCAGCTAGAAAAAAATATATTTATTCTCAATAAATTTTGACAAAAGAGTAATTAAATTGAAGCAAACCTTAGAAGCTTTTGAAAGCAAAAACGAACACAAAAAAATTGAAGGAAAAATTTCTTTTTCTAGAAAACTGTTCTGGAAAACCCCAATCACATTAATTGCTGATCAAAATTAATTATAAAAATTATTTCTTAATAAAACTTTCTCAGTTCTACGTAGTATTGCTTCAAGTCAATATTACATAAAGTTTTGTCTTCACCTAAAAGTGACTAAGCTAGGTAGAAAATTACTTTTGGTGAAATAAGCCACCCATGGGACGATTATTTCAACATTTTCTGTTGCAGTCATTTCTTGAACAATTTCAAGAATTCAAAGTTAAATTTTCAAAAGAAATATTTCCTTGTTGAAAAAAATTGTTTTTGTGTTTAAAAAATCCTTAAAAGTGTTTCAGATGAAATTTCTAGATTAGGAAACCATTAGAGCAATTGGTATCAATTTCTGAAAGTGAAACCTTTTTTGAAAAAAATCTTATTATAAAATGTTTACTTTAATTGAAAAAGAAAATTAAAGAATGAAAAGATTTTAATAGAATTTTTTCTAATCAATGGCAAGTTATTTTTTTTTTGAAAACCTGCGACAACTACATCAGAATCAGAAAAGATATATTTTTATCATTTTGTTGTGTCATTCATTGGACCAAGCCAACCAACCATCCGTCATCACGAGGCCTTTTATTGACATGCCAATTACAAACAAACAAACAAGCAAAAACAGCTGAAAACAAATAATTTTAGTCCTGTCCCGGACGTAGAAAAACTTTTAACTCAATTCTGACTTGTTCATCATTTCTGAGGTAAAAAACGCGAGTTGAAATTATTTTGATTTGACGTCTAATCTTAATCTATACTTTTACCTATTTAATATTTTATGAGTGTCATAAAAGTAAAGAAATAATATTGATAATTTAATCTTAGTTAGATTCTTTCGACTTGTATCATGTAAAAACTATCGGCCTGCTACTAACATGAGACTTTTATAACACAGGGGTTTGAAACACCAAATGCATTGGGGAAAATGCTGAAACATTAATTGGCAATACTTAGTTTCTGGCAGAATAAAAACGTCAAGTCGACATTAAACAATGTTAATGGCGTATTTGATGATTTAAAGGTGATACAATAATGGGTCAAAAAATCTTTCATTCATTCGAAAAAAAACTCGAAGAGAAGTGAAAAGAAAAGAAAAGTAAAGAAAAAGAAAAGTAGTGAAAAGAAAAAGAAAGAAAGAAAGAAAGAGAATTAAAAGGAAAAAATTGAATTTTCATAAAATTAAACCGGATTCCAGATTTTCCTCCTTGTTGAACTCCCACTCGGCATTATCACTATCCTGCACACGATCTCCTCCACCATCCACGACTTCCTCGACTACTCGGCCGTCAAGTCCATCGTCCTCATGGTGAACTTGTGCATCTGTCTCTCATATCCTCTCAACTTTGGAATCTACTGCGGCATGTCACGGCAATTCAGGTAAGCTTCAGCAGAAAATTTTGCTTGCGATTATAATTTATTCATTAAGCTAGAACGTGAGCCAGCTTTGCAAAAAAATATTTTTAATTGACAAATTTGTCTTTATGGTTCAGACAGATGGTTTTTCAGCGGAAGTTTTTTTTTTTTTGCAATAGAGAAACTTTCAAGGATCTTTTCTTTCGCCGGGTCACCAACGGAGCCGGAGCCAATGGAGCCGATGCCGTGACGCGAGCCAACTCTCACTCAAAGAGACAAGTAAGAAAAAAACTTTGTAAGTCATCTAATCTCAAATTTGAGATGAGCAAGGTAGGAAATATTGAGAAAACATTGAGGTTTTCTTACCATCTCATTTAACGTTTGAGAAGAGACGACTTACGAAGGTGTTAGCCCAAACTGCCAAAGGTGTGCCAGAAATTGTAAAATTCTCTATGATGAAAACCAGAACCTTGGGGGTATTATTATGAATAGAACACATTCTGTTGAGACTTTGGTGGAATTTTGACCACATATCTGGCATTACTGATCAATAGATAGCACAATTAAATTGACATTGACATTGTTCGTTGTTTATTAGCTCTTTTATCTATGATATATATTAATTTTTCAAAATGTTTAAGCTTTAAATCTTCTTTTAGTTAAACTGGGTAACTTTCACATAACCTTAACTACCTTAACCTAACATTCTTTGCTAAAGCTTTCATAATAGCTAATGGATTTTTCGAAATTTTCAGCTATCTGAGTTTAGTTGAATATACGTAGGATGGTAAATTACTCAAAAAGAACTTTCAAGAAAAATGAAATGTGTAGAACTTTCAACTCAGGTAGATTCATATTTTAAAATAGAATGCAATAAAGTTGATGTTTGTTTTAAATCTTAATATTTTTAATAAAGTCAAAATTTGATCAGCTCGAAATGTATTCTGGTTAAATATCGTAAATTAATCTTTTTCAAAACAAAAAGTTCCGAAAACACCTTTCAAAATATCTCATATTTCTTAATTCATTTTTTAAAGATAGAAAATAAAAATTATTGATATGCATCGATCACATTTCCCTCAGATATAGTCTTTGGAAGTTTCACTTATGATTAAAAAAATAATATACATCTTTTTGAATTTAATGTAAGAAAAATTTTGTTCTAAAAAGCAAAAAGTAAAATGAATTTTGAGTAAAAAAAAAAAAAATAGACCTCCAATAAAATAATTTCCGAAAATGTTTGATTGGATTTGCTTCGTGTTTCCTTCTTGAGCTTTTTCTTTTCTTTTTCTTCTTCTTTTCTTCTCTTTTCCTTTTCTTTCTTTTTTTCTTTCCTGATTTATCATATTTCATTTTCTTCTTTTTTCTTTCGTTTCTCTACTCTTTTTCCTCATCTTTTATACTTGTTTTCATTTGTTTCTAACATTTTCATCCTTAAATTGAACCAAATCTTTTATTCTATTTTTCATTTTTTCATTTTTGCTTGTACTTAAGCTTTCTCATGAAAGTAAATAATAACCCTTTTCCATATGGTACACAAATTAATAAAATAAGTAACATCATAAAATTTTCAGTCACTTTTAATACCTCTTCCATTTGCCTATTTCTTGACATGTCTAAAATCATCCGTAAATGTTATTTACAAATCAAAATTGATGTATTCTGACTTGAACATAACTCTAA
>LR035155.1:57921-92875 GCA_900607525.1 Apocyclops royi
AAAGTGGTTTTGATGAAAATAGAATCTTTTATAAGATATAAGGTGTATTTTAAAAATGGGTAAAGAAGAATAAAATTCATTATCCCTTTATGTGATTAACTAAAGAATCCACACTTGTTCGGTTGCTTTGGTTAGGTTAGGCTATGTAAGGTTAGTAGTCATGAAATTCGTTTTGATGAAAGTGCCTTCGATGAAAATTGGTATGGTCTCATTACTGCAGTGTTGCCAGATCTGGTGGAATTCCTTAAATTGGAACAAGTACTTTTTGTACCTCAAAGTATTCTAGATAGAACAAGCAATGTATTGTTTCAATTTTGGTGGAATTTATGGGCCATATCTTGTAGCACTACGTTATTTCTAGCCTGACCATTGATAATTTATCAAGTATGATGTTAAAATCTAAAAATATTCCTGAAAATTTCTTCCAATAAAAACTTTTTTTTTCGTCAAATTTCAAAATTGAAATTTATGTTGTCGACAGGAAGAAGAAGTGGTTGCTATCATCACGAGAGCTGATGACCAAAATGAAACCAATGACAAGGGAGCTCCAACTGAGTGCTGAACCAACAACCATGGAACGTTAGAAGAGAGCATTTTTGGGGTAAATATTTTTTTTACTTGAAGGACTAATTTGAGTTTTAGTTAATTTATTGAATTTGTTCAAAAATCATTTCATCAAAATCTTTTGCCCAAAATTGGAAAAAATCCAGTTTCAGTTGTAGAATGAATAAAAACTCTTCTGTTTCAAACCACAACTGAAGAGAGGTTTCGTGATTAAATAACGTTAAAAACCCGTCGAAAGAAATAAAATACTTTTGTGACCAAAGCGAGCTTCAGCGTTGAGATCATTAACATTAAAAAAATACCTAAACAGCTGGCACTCGTTCGTGAGTTCCAAGAACCGATTGAAGGGCCATTTTGGCACCACATGCTGGACCAAAACAGTGTGACTAAATTGATATACATTTACTTTATATTTTAGTCACACTGTTTTGGTCCAGCATGTGGCGTTAAAATGGCCCTTCAATCGGTTCTTGGAACTAACAAGCAGTACAGGCAGGCGGGTTAGTCTAGTTATTTTTAATTTCAATGGTTGAGATTCAGAGCTTGAATGATCCGGGGCCGGGAAAAAGGGGGAGGTTTAGTCAGTCTTGAACAGTATTAATAATTCAGTGTGACTTGATATTCTCAAAAATATGAACATATTATGGATTGATTTTTATAATGTAAAAGATAAAGACTTTTTTAATTAAAAAATGTTTAATATGACACTTTCTAAAGAAATTAAAAAAAAAATATTTGAAGATATTTCTTCTGATTTTAAATTCTTGATAATCATTATGCATTTTCTACTCAGTAAGTATTCTCTAGAAAAGAAAAAAAATAGGTAAGATATTGTCAAAGTCTTATCAAGGAGACTTGTGATAATGTGATCTCATATTGTCGCAAGTTTACATGCGTGGGGGTCCCGCGGTTTGTTTCATAGCAAAGTTTAGATTAAGGCTTTTTAAGGGTTTCAATTTAGCATTGCGACAATTTGAGTGCGCGCGACCAATCTTGCGACAAAATGGGAAATGCATGAAACCGAACCACTTTGATCATTGACAATTTTTCAACCAATTAGATTGGTAATGATGCTACAAATATTCTATTTTTGTATTGAGCGTTATGACGTATCTTACTCATAGACAAATTTCAATCTTAAAATTTTCTAAAAATTCTTAAATATTCTGGTTTCTGCCAAATCTGGTGGAATTTTGTCTTCAGGAATTGGTTGAATTTTTGCGTCATGGAATATAGTAAATCTATTTTTGTAATATTTATTAAATATTAGGCAATATTGATAAACTACTAATCATTCATTCATGCGAAACCAATAAAAATGTTGAAAGTAAAAAAAAGTTATTTCCTGTAACAAATATCTTGATGTTCATTGAAGGATCAAAATCAATTTTTTTATGTTTTTTTTTTCTCAAGTTTTATTGGAAATAATTTTCATCAAAATAAGTATTATTGCTTATTGATTTTTTTGTGTACTGTTTAAGTTTTTCAATGAAAACAATACACACGCAATTTTTCAAATAAAGATGTATTTATGATCAAAGATAAATGTGTGATTTATCAATTTTCAAACTGTAATTCAATCTAAAGGCAATCTTCGTTATCATAAAAATAAAAAAATAAAGATCTCACAAAGCAGAGAAAATACAAAAAAAAAAATTTCATTAACTATTTAAAAGAATAATTAAGGTACATCGTTTTGTTCCTCAAAAAATTAAAAATAAAGTCCTTAAAAATGTTACAGACTATTAAGATTTTTCGATTTTGTTTTTCTGTGGTTTGAATAAACACTTAAAACAATAACTTGACCTTAGTGAAGGTCAAAATGAACGATGGGCTTGAAAACTGAAAGAATATTTTTTAAAAATATTACATTAAACAAGAATAAATTTTAAAAAGAAAGAAAAGGAAATGTTCTGCCTGTTTCAAATATTGAATTTTTTATTTGAAAAAAATGCTTTTATATGCTCAACTTTAAAAAGGCAAAAAGAATTTCTTTTCAAAAATTTTTGAATGAAAATAATGTTTGAACTGAAAAAGTATAGCATTGAAGTGTTTCGATTCTTTTTACAATTATGTTACGAAAAAATTCATAAATATACAAAAAGTTTTAATATTCCATAAATATTTTCTCTGAATATCCTTAAATTTAAAATATTAATAATTGTCTAATTTTTCATCTAGTCGCAACGTAAATTTGAAAAATTTTCAGAAATATTTTTTTCTTTTGAAACATTTACCTACTATATCATGGGTCCGGCCCCAAGCCCTACCCGTTGCGACAATGTACGAGTTATAACGAAATGAAATCTCCAACTCATTCTTAATAAATTAATTTCGGCAAGTCAGGATTTTCAGCCGACAGCCCTATTTCAAAATAAAGACAAAAAACTTTCAATTCGTTGTTCTAGGAAAAGAGAAGTTAAAGAAATTTTTTTTTCGGTTCGAAATAAAACTTTTGTCAATGGCGCATTAAGTTGGAAATGTACACCTTTCCACAACTAGAGATGCGTCGAGTCATCTAACATTGGTAAAGAAAAAAATCATCGAATTTTTTTAGCTTTTAATTTTTGTTTGAACTATCTCTACACGACCTAAGACATGCCAAAATTTATATTCGTAAACCTTCGGCAATGACTCGACACTTTTTTGCCAACTTTTAAAAACTGAAAACAAGATATGAAGCCACCACCAAATTGTTTCGATAAAATACCGCAGCTCATAAAAAAAATTCGACGAAAAATATTTTCTTAACATATTTATCTACACAGATGGCGCCACACTTAAAAGTGTGGAAGTTTAAATTTTTTTCAAGCTTAATGACACAAGGTAGCTTTCAGTTTCCACCATAAATCAAGTCACCTTATTTTGTCAACTGGGTGAGTCGAAAATTTAAAAAAAAATCTTTTTTTTCCGAAGCTATCTAAAGATCATGCCATCTGGCAACACTGATCAAAGTGGTCCCTTTTTCTGAATTGTACTTTCAAGAATGAATCAACATTGCACTCAAGCTAAAAAGAGAATCTTCCGTTTTATACCAAAGCTATGTCCCAAATCACATAAAAAAGATTTTTTTTCTTAATGGATCCTGTCTCATCTATCTCATGGGAATTTGGTCTCGTGCTAATCTTTTGAAAAAACATCAGAAGGTTGTTTTTCTTCATACCATTAAAATTTTTAAGTTTTAATATCTTTCATCATCTATTTACATGACACAAAAAATATTTCAATTGAATATGAGCTAGATATGGTAATAAATTTAACCTAATTTGAAACTTTTAAACTGAATGTGACAAAATCGTATCTAATCGAAAGACACTCTAAACGCTAATATATGAATTTTTCATAAACTATAACTTTTCGCAGACTTAAAATTTTTTTAAAAATAACTAAATATTTACTTTCATTCAGTTTGAAACGTTTTTAAAATATTTAAATCTTTTTTTCATATTAAATTAAATTTTTAATACCTACAGAAGGCATCAATGAAAACGATCTTGGTTTTATTCCGTATATCATAAAGAGAGGCGTTATTTTATTCTGACAATTTCCAAACAGTGAGTTTCATTTTTGTATTAATTGATGCAGGTTCCTTAACAGACGTTAAATTAGTGTTTTAAGTTTTAAAAAATACAAATAAAATTTTTCAAATTGTAACAATTTTACATCGCAGCAATATGGGAATAGGAATTTTGAAAATTGATCGAGATAAAAGTGGGCGATCAATTTGGTTTCAAAAGTATTTTATACTTACATTTCTAAAAATATTATAATTAAGTAAAAAAAAAAGATTACAAACCGAGGATAAAGATATTTCGAAAGAAAAAAAGTACAATCAACATTTTTTTGGATAAAATAATTTTTCTTGGTTGAGATTTTTCGAGATTGAATACCCTTGAGACAACATTAGGAAGAAGCCAAATGAGGTGGTTCCTACGTTTCTTTCTTTTCTTTTCTTTTTTTTTCTTTTCTGTTCTATGTTTCTATTTCTTCTTTCTTTTCCGCTTGTATTAAACTTCATCAAGATATCTGATTTTGTTTCCAATTTTTTCTCCCTATTTTCTTCTACATATATCAAGGAAACATTTCCTACGTAACCCTTTATTCCCCAAGCTTCATTCTTTCTCTTCTTTGAAAAAAAAAATTCCTAATTTATTCATTCCTAATCCCAGATTCTCATCATTACTGCTGATACCCAATGATGTTGGCCTAATTAAAGCGAAGCCAATTATTCTGGGGAGGAATAATCGAGTCTTGTTACAAGTAACGGGAGGGGCACATCTGTGAAGGACGCTTGACAAGATGCCAATATTCTCAAAGGACAAATATGTAGTTTCATTTACCTATTACAAGTTTTAAAAGAAGACAAACAGTGGCCGAACCCGAGAATCTCAAGTGCCTTAAATCCGAATTCAAGGTTTAAGAGCAGTTGAAAGGTGACAAAGGTTTGTGAAATAAATTTTCAGAAAACAATTTCATAAAAAATGTAGAAACTTATTTGGCAAAAAAACGTTCGAAAGCTCGAGACTACAAAAGTCAAACAAAAGATTTCTGGCTGTCGTTTTTAAAACGTGGCTGAAATTGCAAATACTATATTGCTCAGCTTCCATGCGGTTCAGACCATGAACCATCGATGATTGATCATGTACTGACATGAGTAAAAAAGACCAATGATCAAAATTTAACTACCTGGAAAATAAACAAAGGTTATTTTTTTACAAAAAAAGAAAAAAAAAGGAAGAGAGAAAACTTCTTTTTAATTTCTACATTGAGTTATCTTGACACTTAATACAAAAAAGTAATATGGTTCAAGCGACCTTGTTTTTACCAAATTGACCCCATACGTTTTTCTGGCATTGAGTTTCATTGGCACAACCATGACACAAGGAGGAAGGAGCCACTTCTCTTTGGGGCAAATTTATTAGAAAATATTAATTACAACATTAATTCAATTGGTCATTGGTTAAGTGTTCTCATACTGTCGCAATTGTTGCAATGAGGGTCCGGCAGACCGAAGGGCAAGGTTGGGTACCCCATTCAGGGGTACGGGCTAGGTTAGGTTCGTTTAGGTTAGTTGATACAGTTAAAAAATACATTAGCGTATTTTAGGAATTGCGACAATTTTACACAATATAGGTAATATGACCCAAAATAAATATTTGCTTTTTTTCAAAGCTTTAAATTTTGTTTTATTTCACTTGTAATTTTTTTGTCAATTTGACCACATAGATCGTCCCAAAGGTAGCCGTTAAAATGATACCTCCACACTTTTTTTTTCTCGATGACCAACCTCTCCTTAGAACTTTTTTCTTTTTCTTTCTTTCTTTTATCTATCAATTAAGCTAGCATGTTTTGAGACAAGGCAATTCTGTGAAATCTACTTTTTTCTATTTTCTCTCTTTTGTTATTATTAGTTTTATGTCATTTCTTTTTACGTTTATGTCTTTATCTGTCAGTTCTTTTCTTTTTTCTTTTCTCCTCTCATAACAAGACAAATGAAGAATAGTGGATACTACATCATGGTCAAAAGCAGATGTAGACAAAACATTGGCCAAAAAAATTCTTTTAGAATTGTGGTCATCATTTCAAGAAATCAATTGACCTTTTTTTGTTATATAAAAAAGTTTTACTTATTATATTACCCGGGTATTCTTTATCGTATGAAAAATGAAATCGAAAAAGAAACACAATTTAAATTGGGGACGTATCAAAATATATTTTATTGATATGTTTAATTTGGAGAGTCCTGGGACATGCCCACAATATTGATTGATGAGGTTATTATGTGTTTTAAAACAATTTTAAAGTTTTCAATTGAAAAAAAAAAGAATGTCACTACAGCAATAAACAATACTAAAAGTTTACTCTAGGTAAAACAATTAACACAAATCCAAAAATTTTCCAATCAAAAATGTTTGTGACTCGGAAGAAATGAACTAAACTAATTTTTCGTGTTGGATGCGATGGGACATCTTTTAAAAGAACAATCAGTAGTGACTAATTGTAATGAGCTATGACGATTGGAATCAGTGTTGCTAGATTTGGGAGAATTCCATGTAATGCAATCTCAAGGGAATTCATCTAAAGGAGGCTTTGGGCGGAACTTTCATTGCATTTTTGGCAACACTGATTGTACCTATGGTTAATTTCACAAGCACACAAAATTTTCTTGCTTTAATTTTGGGAATTTCACTCGACCTAGCAACACTAATTTGGATTTACAATGTTCGTTCTCTCAATACTTTAATCTTGAGCTGATAATTAATTCACAGATGTGTTATTCACTTCAAAAGATAACGTTATATATTTTTATCGTTTCTTTTCTTAAGATTTCCATCTTCTTTTCAGTCTAAAACTTTCCACTTCTTTCTTTTCTTCTTTCTTTTTTTCTCGCCTTTATCTCACGCAGCAAGTATTGTCAAGAGAACTCAACAAGACCAAATCTAATTAACAAATTTTTCTGAGCTGTCTAATGCAGTTTGTCAGACCTCAATTTTTAAAAAAAGTTTTGTTTGTGGAATTGCCTCAAGCTGAAGCTATCAACTTGTATGTATATCTCAATAAAGTGTTTATCAAATTTGACAAACATAGATGGCCATGCTCGGGTTTTGGATAATTTTTTATGATATATCTGGCAACACCATATGTATCTAAGATTTGATGAAACTGAAGATTTTTGGTTGCCTTGCACTTAAACAATGAATTTTTATTTTTTGATAGCAAGTTAAAATTAATGAACGGAGTTTTTCATTTCACAAGAAGAAGAAAAAAAACTTATTAAAATTGGTACTTTTATCTTTCCACTGCAATCGGCATTTTTTACCAATACGAGTCCTCGAACAATTTGTCCAAGTGCCAGCAACAATATTTTTTGCACTTCTGTGGGACATCAAATTGATGACAGTTGGATGGTCTTAAAGACTTAGAATATTTTCTGTCACAAAAATAAATTATTATTTCAAAATAAATTTGGGAAAAAGTCGCAGAAATATTACAATCGTAAATCCCTTTCTAAAATAGACTTGTCGTTAAACAGAATAATCAGAATTATCTCAAACTTGTTGTCGAGACCTTTTTAAACAAGGTTGAATGAATTGCATCTTAGCTCTACATAGAAAATAGAGCTAAAAATCTTTAGTCGATGATGATTATGTATAATTTTATTGTTTGACATTAATAATTCATCATTTCAAATGTATTTACTTGTACATAATCATTTTTATAGGATTTCGAAAAATTCTAATTGGAATCTTTTTTTTTCTTACTTTTTCTTAAAACAACCGGATTGATAATTTCAGATAAAAATTTTCATAAACAAGAATAGAAAGAAATTATATTTGTTGATATTTTTATGCAAACTTAGAAAAAGACATTTTTTTCAAAAATTAAATTAAAATTAAATAAAAATTAAAAAAAATTTTAACGAGAGAAATGATACAATTTTTTTCGTAGTTTTATTATCAGGATTAATGCTGAAATTTACAGCTCTGCAAAAATTATTTATGAGAGAAACAAAATCAAATCGGCGTGAAACTTTTACCATAGAAAGCTACGACTCCGGACAGTTGTCTTTACATACAAAGTTTTTATTTTGAAAGAAAAAGACATAACTTATCTTATCTAATCAATTTTTTGTTGCAAAGAGATCCTTGTTTCTAGAATTTAAGAGATCCTTGCTCACAGTTTAAAAAAAAAGAATTTATTTGCAATAAAAACTGCGAAGAAAACTGTAAATGAAATTTGGTCATTAATTTTTTTTTCTGTGAAAGTAGATTTTTCGACTATAACTGATTACATTTATATTTTTTTTCATTTCATCATTGTCTGTTATGAATATTTTCACTAAAACTAACAACAACAAGGATTGTTAAAAATTTGACATTAAACTTAAAATTTATTTATATAGTTTTTTTAGAAAATTTCAGTGAAATGATTTTTTCTTTTCTTTATCTATCATTGAAATTCAATTTAAACCGGAATATAACCTTTAAAATATCCAAAGAAAATCAATCCAATAATTTCAATGGTTTTAACTACATAGTTTGGCAAGAAACAATTCAAAACCAATCGGCCAAAAAATTTCAAATCTTGGATCATTTGTGAAAAACATCTCAATGATAATTGTTTTGAAACATGATTTTATAAATGGTCAGAATAATAATTGAGTAATCAACTTAATTATGAATTACTCATTGCCACTAAGCCATTTTCTCGAGCTGTCGAATTCCCAAATTGATGATGCTCTTTGAAAAAATGTCACTTTTACATTCTGTCAAGAGTTCGAAAAGTGGAGCAATGTTATAAATCCGAGGTAAACATGATTTTTTGCAGGGTTGTGGAAGCATTAGTAAGTTAGGTTAGACAGGGCTTATATGTTAATTGAAATAAAGAATTAATTTTGAACTTCACTCGAAAGCTGACGTCAAGATATTTGTGATTTAAAAATTTGGATAGAATGTGACAATATTCACAATTAGACTTTTTGTGAATTTCGACCATTTTTTAATCTCACCGCTTTGAGAATGTTCATGAAGGATTTACATTTACCACGGAACAAAATAAAATTTTCAGTTTTTTTTAACTCATTAGAAATTCAAATTTAAAACCGATTAAGGGCGAATTTTTCTGCTAAAAAACTTTTTATTGCGGATTAATCTTTTAGTGAGAGCAAACAAACATCCTGTACTTTGTAAATAGTTTGATGATATTCACTATTCAACAACAATTATTATATTCTTTAAATTTTATTTGTCAACAGTGAAGGTGATTACCATTTATAATCAACAGGCCAAAAAAAGTTGTAAGTTATGCCCAGGTGCTACTAAATTTCACAAAAATTGATCAAACTTTACCAAGTCTTTCGCATTATTGTTTAACATAAAAAAGGATTGCTAGTAATTACGTGTAGAAATATGACCAAAACTTTAAAAGCTAAATTAAAGTCTACATCATCGGCTTAACCTTCATAAGATTGTATTTTGAATTCTCAAAAAATACGTGAGATTTTACAAGTCCTATTTTTAGTTTCAAAAGAAGATCTCCATGGTCTTTATAGACTTTCGATATCTGGTGTGTAAGACGCTTGAGCTTATGAGGGTCTATTTATTATAGGTCTGGAATCTACCAGATTCATTGAAAAATATCTATTCTCTTTTTTTTCATGTAATGTTTATAATCAATCTTTGTGATTCAATTTTTTAAGACTTGATTTACCTGAAAAGAAGTTCAGACAAATAAAATGTAATTTAAAAAGATCATTAAACATCAGGGGTGGTATTTCTGAAGCCTGTGGTGATGAGGTTTCAAAATGTCGCATTTATCAAAATGTCACTCTTTCTTTTTATTGAACTAAATGTTAGGATCTGTTGCTTCGGTCAGGGGCCCCTGGCAGAGCTATGAACTGGATCCGTAATATAGGTTAGGTTAGATTAGGTTATTATGTGTTTTAGTTCACAATTTAAATATAGTTCCAAATGAGAAGACTTTGTAGGAAAGTAAGGTTGTGGTAAATGCTACATTTTGAAGCCAGATTACCTGTGGTAAAGGTAAAATAAGCAATTAAAATTTCCCCAAGGGGAAATTATTGCAGCTAATTGGGGGGAAATTATCGTAACGAATAGTTTCACTTTTCTCTTAAGCTTTCAACTTGGTTATCTTACTCAACTATCAAATTAGGCAAATAACAAATTATCCATTTCAGTGTTGAAAACTTCGACAGTAATACAACTATGGAAGTAACTTTTTTAAAACTAAACGCAACAGGCTACTCATTGGATTCTTTTCAGAAGAAAGACCATAAAAATTTTTTGTCTGTTTCTGAATACTCGATTCGAGTCTTTCTTTGATGTTGCAATTTTTTTCATTCATTTTCTATTTTTCTCTCAAGTTTCAGCTTCGATTATTTTTCGAAATGATTTTTCGTGACGTCACAATGAATTCATCAAAACAATTGCCCTTATTGATTTTTCTCATTTTCTGTCTCTATTTAAGCCGTTTATCATTGAAAAGGTATAATAGAGTTGATTTAAATGAAGCCCCAGTCATACAACAAACACATGATAACAATATGCAATGAGCAAGCCTATTAGACTAAGTCATGAACAAAAAATTATGTTGAATTTAGGAGTAAACTCAGTCCCATTATAACTTAAATGTTTTTTGATGCTCGAGTCCCATAAGACCCACTGAGCATCAACTTGATATTCAACATGAGAGTGAAGTATGTATTGACTTTACGTCAATTATGACTCACCAAACCTTTCATGAAACTTCTTATCGACAAATCCTGACCGTTTCTGACAATTGTCTTGATGCGGCACTGGATCTACGTAAGTAGGTATTGATAAATGTTACTTTAAGAAAAAAAAACTTAATGTTCTTTAAAGTGGAGATAATGACCAACCTTTCGTCAGTGTTGCCAAATATTGTATAACTATGCCACCAAAATCTGAACAAATCATTGCTTGTTCTATCTAAAATTCTCTTTAGACACATCAATTTTTAGGAATTCCCCCAAAACTGCCAACACTTCTAGATGAAAGAGGTATGTAAACAAGATCATTTAATGGTTACAAACCTGAAAAACTTTCAAATAAATCGAAAAGAACCTTTCAATATTTATTTTTGAAAATTTTTAAACTTTTTTCATCTAGCACCGTCTGGAAAATGTAAAACGATTTCATTGTACTCAAATTTTGTTTTAGCGAATTTATTTATTTTTTGACGTATTCAAGAATGTATTTCAAATTAGTATTTCGGGTCAATCCCACCTTATCTCTAGTGAGGCAGAATTTTGTTTAACGAGATGTCAAGCCATGCTCAATTAATCTTGCGATGCTGGTCGTAATCTCGTGTTAATGCCTCCTTCTCTATCTTTGATTCAATTCGAGGTTTTTGCTTTTCTCTATTTTTCTTATTGTCGAAATTTAGGCGAAATACTTTATTAAAAATATTTCGTGCCTAAAAAGTTTTTTTCCTCGAAGACTAGTAATTGAGTCTCGATTGAAACTAGAGCTTAGTCTGAATATAGAAAAATCAAAACTCAGAAAATGAACGATACTTGTAATATTTTTGATATGTAAAAAGGAATGTTTATCCACTCAAAGTATCCCGAAAGCACTCGGCTGAGTCGGGAATCAGGTTTTTATCACACATCCCTACATAATACCCAAATGACACAAAGACACAATTGAGTACTAATCTCTTCATCCGAGAGGCTTCAATCCGTTTCTGAAAAACATCATTATGGAGAGATTTTCTTGTCAACTTAATCTATATTCATGATTTGTTTCATTAAATCAAAATTCATGTCAATAACCAAGTAATTCTTTCTAGTACCAAAGGGCTTTAGCGTACAAGCAATAGTTTTAAGGCGACAAAATGTTTCTCTAGGGACGGAGAAAATTGTAAAATTTAAAGCAAAGCAAATTATGTCCATAATCATTTTTGCACTACCCTAGCAATATTTTGTCAAAAATTTTTTATCGCTCGTTCGTCAAAACCCTAAATAGAATAAAATTGTATTTACTTCAAATGTTTAGACTAAATTAAAAATATATCTCATCAAAATAGAATAAGATCAAAATATTTACTCGATGATTCACGGGTCGGAGTTGATTTTTTTTTTACATACATAGGGAATATTCCAAATCCAAATGTTTTTGAAATGTTTTGTGCAATCAAAAAATATGAAATATTGCCTGCATGTGAAATATTTCTTACTTTCCTTTTATTTGTAGTGCAAAGAGAAACAAACCTCCTTGGGTAATAAATTACAATTAAGTCGAAATGTGCATAGTTAACTTGGATTTTTTCTGATTTTTTGTTGTTATAGATCGCTGAAAAATAAGTTCATTGAACGAATTAAAAAAAACCTACAAGAATGTAATAAACTTTGTCTCATACTTAGATTGCTATTAGCATTGCAGTGTTGGAAGATTTGGTGAAATTCTCTAAAATGAAATTTAATAAAAGAAAATGTCATTACAAATAGACCGTACAATATTTTTGTAGATTTTGGTAAAATTTGAATAACATTTCTGGCAGCCCTGTAGTCCATGTTTCAAAGTTTTTAAGCAAAATCCACGTTACGATTGAAAAGCTGGACCGTTTTATAAGTAAATTAAATTTTCCTTTTTTATTGAAGTGGGACAACTTAGTCGTAATATACGATCGTAATTTTTTATAAGATTGGTACCTGGAAGCCTGGGGCTTATTCGTCAAACCCGAAAGTTCTGTCTAAACTTTCAAACATTTTAGATTATTACAAGTTTTTTAAGGTAAGCTTAATCGAGCATCCATTTTTTTCATGAAAAAAAAACGGATTAGCTCGATTTTTCTTTTTCTTTTCTTTTCTTTTTTTTTTTTTTTTTGCATAATGGAAAAACTTCAAAAATAAATCCATAAAAGCATCATACCCAAAAAAGAAAATTTGAAAAGCGCAAATTTCTTTCGTGAAATTGTTTCCTTTGGCAAAAAGAAAAGATTAACTTGTGTTGAAAAAAAATTCTCCTCAAGGTAGGTATTGTTGTTTGAATTCTTTGATAGGATTTCGTCAATACTTTTTACATAATTCGATTAATCGACCAATTTTGACAAAAGAAAGAAAATATTTTTTTTTCGGCTCCTTCAGCTGGACATGATCAAAGGAAAATTTTTTCTTGCCACGAGTTAGCTTAGTAAATTATTTGTTGTTTTTATTTTGACCAGGCCTTACAATGTTACAGAAAATTTTTCTTACTTTCTTAAAGTGCTTTGATAATTCTATTCAGCTTTTAGATATTTGAAATAATCTTATAAATTTTATGAACTTAGATAAAACCATTCCATAAATCTGTTGCCTCTGAAAGATTAAAAAAGTCTCTGGTGCAGAAAGTCCAAGATAAGAGAATGAAATAAAACAGAAGTAAAAATAGAAAATGAAAAATTTGAAATTTAAAACAGAGAGAAAAAGAAATTTTGTGGTAAAATTAATTCTTTGGAAGTTTACCTGAATTGAATTGCCTGAAATCAAAATTGTAATTATGATTCATCAAATGAATCTTAATTAAGTGGGTATCAACGAAATTTCTTGCAAAAATCTGTCAGATTTCATATAGTTGATATTGTTTTCAAAATTATCTTAAATGATATAAAGATTAATACATCATTATTTTTCAGTGGCAATAATAAGTGATTGAAATATCAAATGTGATTGATTGATTGATTGATTGAATAATCTTTTATAGGTATGGACGAACCCTAACCACGAAGCTGTGATGCTTTGCTGAAACTTAAAATCTGAAGAATGGAGAGAAAGACAACAGAATGCAACCATCAAAAAAAAAAAATTTTTTTTTTCATGTGTAAACTATTTTTTGAAATTGATTACTCGAACTTACTGGTGAGCGCAGCCAAGTTTTGGAATTTAATCGTATGTAATTTTTTTTTTGACGATAAATCTTTAAATGAATTACAAATTATAATAAAAAGTTTTAGTTCAAATTGTTTAGAAGAGCCTAATTAGTTAAAATCTAGTAATTCTTATTATTGAGATAAGTTTTTTTTTAAATTATTATCGAAAATGTCATTTTTCGTGTTGGGTAGGATTTAAGACGTTCGATTTTGTATTATTATTTTATTATTTATTTATTTTTCATCTTTGAGTTCAGTTTACAAGACTCGGTCCAAATTTCGTGATTGTGAAAAAAGGTATTGTCGATTTCGGACTCGACATTGGTTCATGAATCAAAAAAATGTCACTGAACTTGAATTCAGTAAAATCCAAAATTGATTTTTATTCTAATTTCGATGCGCAGTGAATCCCTAATACGGATAACAATGTAAAAGAAATTTTTCTTTGATTCAAAATTTACCTCGACCTATCTCTACTTGTTGCATTATTACAACCTTTTTTTTTTTTTTTTGTTAATTTCACATTCACAGATTTTCGAAAATTGACAAGAATCTTGATAATTTTTGTGATTTTTCTTGTATTTGTGAAAAAAGAAAATCTTGATTTCAACAATGACTTTAACTCATTCGTGTAATGATGTGCATTCTGAATTATCGATTATGTAAATGAGAGAAAATTTTGATCTTTTGAGCCATTTTTCCATGACAGCTAACAGACTCATCAACGATAGTTTTATCAAAGTGAATTAATTTCAAAGTCACGATGAACCCAAAAATTAATTTCAAGAAAAATTTTTTGTCAAGACAATTTGAAGCAACATTTTTTTTGCTGCTACGAGCACAAAAAAATTAACAATGTTTTATGAACTGTTGAAATTTTGAGACAGCTCGAGTGTTTCTTAAAATTTTTTTTTCATTCCATTTTTTTAAATTGGATGTGAATAAGTTAGTTCGAAAAATTGTCAGACAAGATAGATTTTTGTAATACGATTAAGTCTGACTTTTCGCAGATTCTCAGATTTTTTTTCTCATAATAGGTATTGGTTCATTTGTTTTTGATTGTCTGGTGTATCAGTGGTTTCTATTATTGTGGTTGAACAAACACTGAACTAGATTTTTTCTTCCTTTTAGTTACCGAGCTTATTCAAATGATCATCTTTCAAAATGTCGCATTGCAAAATTGTCACCAATTTAACATCTTCATATAAAATTTTTAACTTTTAGACACTTAATAACCTAACCTAATCCAACCTATATTATGAGTTTTGCAAAGGGCCCCTGGCCCCGCCTGAAGCACCAGTAGAACCCCTATTCTATAGTGAGGAGATTGCGACTATGTAAATGAAATCAAAATTTCAACTCAAATCTTTATTTGAAAGAGTTAAACAGAATTTTCAAAATAATTTTCTTATGAATCTAGCAGCACTTGTTCCAATGAAATCGTTGTAATATTTATGTTTTTGGATTGATTGATTGATCTAATGGAAGTAATTCATGCGTAATGTATATATATATATATGTGTGTGTGTATACTAATTTTTAATGATATAGTGTATGTTATGATATGATATGTTATGATAGTAATATTCATTCGATGTGTGAGAAACTAGTCAAAATTGAACATAATTCATTCAGCACTTGTATGTCTACAATCAGTTTTATAGAAGTTAACAACGAATACTTCAAATAATTTACGCATTATTAAACGAAAATAAAAAAATAGTTGTAATTGTTTAGCTGTCAAGATTAGTAACTGATCATTTACTACATCAACATCGTTCTAAAATATTCAAACTATTAAACACAAATTTTGAATTTTCATTTTATCTGTAATGACTTTTTTTGTGAAGAGTAACGACTATTTGTGAATAACGTCAGGCGAGAGATGTCAATGTACTATCTGTGAACAATGTGGATGTGTGATATGTAATGCATAATACGAATATCCCTAAAACTCTTTGATTGATGTTAATTGTGTGAATGAAAGTCGTGATCAAAAAATGTTCTAACCTCCCCACCCACCCCCAAATTTTAGCAGCATCAATATTTTACATAGAGTCAGTTTCAAACAAGCAAGAATCCTACAATGATACAATTACAAGTAATAGACGTTTCTTGTTCCCCCTTTAACGTTGATACCAACTATATATAGTCAAAATAAAAAGAACATTGCTAATCACATCTTGGTTGTCAATTACAATTTGTCTTGTGTGACTTTTTTGTCTTTTGTAACAAGTTGTAACCTTATGCGAAATTGTATTGTTTTTACCCCCCGCCCCACGCTCTCCCTCATGAGAAGAACTCTAAAACATATCTCTCGTAATACTCAAATGTAAAAGTGATGTAGCCGATTAAACAATGATATCAACTCGATGTAAAATTTTAAGAGAGAAATATCGAACGACTTGCAAACCCGCGAAAAGGAGAAATGTCAAAAATGAATTCGTGTCAAATTGTTGTCGTGCACACAACGGAAGATCTTTGCACTTTCATGACCCTAATAAAATTTTTAACTCAACATGGAGAGACCCTGTACCATGTCCGGCAATGGGAAGGTGTCCTTGGCGTGCAAAGATATTCTGTTGACCTCACTGTCTCAAGGCGTCCATTTTTATCACGTTTCAAGAAAAGTCACATACTTTGATTTGACTTCACCATAAAAAATGTGATTAAAAATGTTTGTCTTTTTTAATGTCGTCATATTTGTATTTTAGATTTATTTTTCTTTTGAAGGGGAAGGTTTCGTTGACATCGAATACTCGTCTTTAAAAAGTGGGTTGGTGATCGATGCTCTGAAAATGATTTTGTGGACAAGTTTGATAAGAATTGGATTAAGCTCTCATAAGATAAAGTAAATCAGAGACCAATTTTTGATAGACTTCATACTGATATATTAAAACAAAACAAATATTCAATGATTAAAATTAAAAACAAAATGTCAACTTAGCCTAACCTACAAATCAGGAATGCCAGAATGGTGCTTGGCATCAAATTTCACCTATACTTTAAAAAGAGGCACTTGTATTTTTGGTCCTGCAATTCTGGCATTCCTGATAACTTTATTTCTGATTTTCCAAAAAAATTTTCGTTTGTAAAAGTGTATAAGAAGAAAAATAAAGATGTATTTTATATAAAGAATCATCTATTCAACAAAAAAAAATATTTTCCCTTGGGGTTGAAAGAGAAAATGGTCGCGATTGGATTAAAGGCCGTAAAATGTATTTTAGGTTGCAAATAGTTTTTGTGCATAACTATAGAAATAATTAATTTGCGAGAATACGTCCCGTGTAAGAAGACCCGAAGATGTTTTACATGACTGCGTAGATCATATTTCATTTAAAAGGTCACATTGGCTATAAAAAAAACTTGGTAGCTTATTACTCGACTAATATATCAGATGTAACATGAATACTGACTGATAATTCATTCTCTAAAGCTTCTTTTGTAATGTTTCCCAATGAAATATTAATCTTAATATTTGTACGTTAATTGAGCAATTACTTCATAACAATTGGATATTTTGAGACTGTCACTTCAGAATAAATTCGTTGATATGATAGGCAAGCGGGCAAAGAAAATCTTTAAGTCAAGTCTCGAGGCATTCGAAGGTTTGATGTTTCTACTCGTCAAGGTAATATCACAAAAATCTCTTTATTGACCATGACGTCACAAGAACGAATTGGGAAAATAGTAAAATTTTTAGTCTAAAATATGACCGATCCTTGTTTTTTTTTAATTTCCCGCCAAAACCAAGCTGCTAAGCTGCTTCCTTTCGCAGTGAAAGGTGTGCACTCATTTGGGCATTGTGCTATAACTCTATTCATGGTTAACTGTGAGATGAGGTAATTTATTTCGGGTCTTTAAAACATTTTGTGATCGTTTTTTCATCACTTGAAGCAATTTGAAAACAAATGGTCACCCCAATTTGTTCAAAATTGTCTGAAACCATTTGGCTCATTCAGTAAAACATTTATATAAATGGTTTTTTTTCAAGGTATTTAAATAAAATGGGAGGTATCATTTTGTCTCAATTCTCATGTTGTCACTTTGTTGAATTGTCACTAAACCAAATGGTCGTAATGGGGTTTGTGTGCCCGCCGGCATGATTAAAGGCCGTACCTGTAATATAGGTTAGGTTAGGTATTTAGTGTTTTAATAGTTAAAAAAATACAATTTTCAATTTACGACAATGTGACACTGCGACCCTATGGGAAACGTGACAAAATGAAATAAGATTAATAAAGCCCTCAGACCTCAACCAATTTTTATTATGAACCAAAAATGTAATTATTGCATTTTTCGTTACCGCAGTGAGAAAAAAAAACGTAATTAAAAATTCTTCATCTTATGAAGCTCTCCACTATTTTTTATCATTTTCTTCCAGTCCTCAGAATTAATCGGAATGTACAGAGTGTCTGAAAAAAAATATTAAAATCTTTTTCCAGTAATATCTAAGCACCCTGTGTACATGCCTAGAAGGCTGTGTGAGCGCTGCTGCCACAAGTTTATAAAAAACCACCAATAATTTATCAATATTATCTCTTTGGAGGAATTCCACCACATACGGCAACACTGGCTGTTAGAAAAAGTAAGCAAGAAACAATTCTTGGGGGATTCCTTACTTTCGAAATTGATGAATTTGATTATCAACTTTTTTGGGGCCCACTTTACTATTAGTTAATAATCATATGGTAATTAATAATTAATTAATAACGCTTGAAACTCTTTCTCTGAATTGCTGTAAGTGAAATTTTCTTATTACGATGATATTTAGCAAAAAGTTATCAAAAAAAAAAATTCCAGTGCGATCGAAACATTCATCGCAGACAACAACTCGAACCTTAGGATAAAATTTTTTATACATGGAAACATTTTCAATCTTATTTGTGATTGATTGATTGATTGATTTGCTTACTGATTACCATATAATCCATCTTCCTCGAGATTTTTATATTTTCGAAGGCGGTGAGAAAAAATTTGGAAGAATTTCAAAATTAGTTTCAACTGTTGTTCTCCAAGACGCAAGAGCAAAGTTTCCAACTAACGCTGCTCCTCATTTGTAATTGCAAATAATGGTTTAAGTTCATTCTTACATCCAATTCCATGTTGCAGTCCCAATGCAGTTGATGAATGACTTTTTGATGGAAACTTTCATCCGAAAAAAAAGTTTTTTTATGTTAGTTCAGTTGTAAAACTTTTGACATAAAAATAGTTTTTATCACATTTGCCTGCAAAAGATCCGAACGGAAAACTTAGAATTCTTTTTTTCTGAAATGAAAACAGTTTGGCTTACCAGAAAAGTGGTTTTTAATTTACTAAACACGGCTGTAACCAACGTGAACTAAGACCAAGCTAAGTAAAAAATATCCAAAAATATTTTATTCATAGATAATTGATTAACGTGTATGAACCACGTAGGTATGTCTCGAATAAACGAATTTATTGACTGATGTCCGAAGAGTGAACAGATAAATCTAATTCTAATTTTTTTCATAATACTCTTATGTCGATAGATTCTTCTTTTGAAAAGGTATAGTCGATCTGTTGGTCATCTTTCAACTTGTTGTGGCTAACATAAACCAACCTAAAAATGTTGGAGTCGTTTTTAAAAAAGTAACTCAGTGCCTCGGTCCTTCTTGGACTGGTTTTCGGAACAGTTTTACCAAAAGTTTTTCTCAAAATATACCTTTTACATTCCCTGGCTTTGTATTAACCTTGTAAATTGTGTTTAAAATTCTAACTAAGTATTTTATCATCGTCCAACTAGTCCGGGAAGAACTGAGGCAACCCACCTACTGGATTAATTCACATATTGGTACCCCAACTTGAAAATTTTCCCAAAATTAGGATGTACAATTTGATTTACTTGACAGGGAACTAGTTTGCTAGGACCGAGGCACCGTGGCAATAGAGGCATTTTCGTTATAGGAACTACTCTGTCAGGGGTACTAAGAATATGAGCCCGTTTAGCGTTTGAAGTTCGTTGTCACGGACTCAAAACAGCTGCGGAAAACGTTAGCGACAACGATTTTAATAAGAATTTTTCTATCTCCGTCATTGTCGCTGACGTTTTACGCAGCTGTTTTGAGTCTGTGACAACAAACGTTTAGTGTTAACCGAATTAAAACAAGAATTTACATTGAATATGAATTAATTGATTGCGAGTTAAATTTCAGAATTATGAAATCTACTTTTCTGTTTTATTTTATCTGATAGGCCCCGGGATAGGTTTGATATCAGTAAATTGAAATTCTGAAAATTCAAAAATAATGAAAAGCAGGTAGAGGGAGAGATTTCGTGTAAAGTACAAATCCTCTGATTTTATTTTTTTCACTTTTTTTTATGAAATGACTAATTTACTTTTTACATCAGAAACTTGGAAGATAAAGATAAAAAATATTTTATAAAGTTAAGTTATAATTAGTTTAGTTAAGTCTCAATGCACTTTCTAACAAGTCTTTATAAATCGTCGTTCAAATATTGAAATGTACGAACAAAGCCTTGAAATTTTGAGCATATTTAAAGAACACATAAAAAATAAGAGTTAATATTAAAATATTTTCTTGTTATTATGTAAGAACCGTTGAGTTTTTAGCATCTCTCCAAAAGAATTTTTTTTATTTCAAATTTAATGGCCTCATCATTGATGCGCACGTGACAGGACAAAAAAAGTTTTTACGCAAGTGACGATTCTTATTTCATGATTGATCGAGTTGATAGGGTTCGGTTGAGTACTCAAACTCGACTCTATATGACTAAGATATTTATCAGAAAAAGTATGGTCTTAATGGATAAAAGAATTTGATGTTTTTTTTTTCGCATTCCAGACTAAAAAAAATTTTGATAATGTCAAATTAATGATACCTACTGTTCACCGAACGAGTATTTTTAGGTCGATTTTTTTGCAACTTAAACAAAGAGATATATAAAAAATTTTTTAAAGTACTTCGGTGTAATTATTTCGGAATGACATGTAGCAAAAGGGATGTGTGATGTTTTTTGTCGCTATTTGGGTCTCTACACCCCACCCCCCTCCACTTGCAGGACCAGGACCAGCCTTAAATAAGAAAGAATTTAGGTTAGGTTGTGCTTTTAAGGGAAAACAAATACAATGATCTTTTTTATTTGCTTCAATTTTCAATTGCGACCATTGATGGTTTGAAGGATTGGCTTGAAATGTTTGGAGATGCCAAAGGTTTGTTGCACCGGTCAGTTACATAAAATTTTATTGTTATATCCCTCTTTGTTAGCAGTGTTCTTTTTAGTTTCTCTCACTTGATGTTTAAATAAATTTGTTTGTTTTTAAGCCTTGTAAACTTGATTACCTATTTACTAACTGAAAGCAGCATCGACAAAAATTTTTCGTCACGTTCAAACGCAGAGAAACCATGAAAGGATCGAGTTAGTGTCTGATTGCAGAATATTCTCTCAAGATTTTCAGTTTGGTTAATTTGATTTTCCTCGCCTAGACCCAATCAAATTTACTTTCATCAAATTTGTTGCTCAAGTCAAAAAGATTTACACCGAACGCCGAGAAGACAGCGAATTAATAGGATTTAAATGCGAGATGTTGTAGAGTCAGCACCTACTGAAGTTGCCACTGCTGCCAGAAATGACATCAAAATTCCACCAGAAATTAAACACAATTTTTGAATGACTATTATCAAAGCCTAAATTTTAGTTTAAGTTTATGGGAATTCCACCAAATCCTGCAACACTGCTAGTTGCACTCTGTGTCGCAAAAAAAATTTTAAGCGACAGAGAGCCAACTCACGAAACCTCTCATGGGACGTGTTTTTCATTCCTAATCCGTTAATGTTTTAGATTTTGATATATTATGGTTTTTGTGAAATATTAAATTCCTGAACCGAACCTGACCCAATATAGCCTGACTAAATTTACCTAGGTAAGAGGCCCTTCATATCCTTCGCCAACTTTTCTAGGACACCTAATTTAAGATGCAAGCATTTCGTAAACCGGAAGAAACAGGTTACAAAACCAAGAATTTAAATTTCATCGTAAAATTCATTTAACATTTTCTAATATTCAACAATAATGAAAAAGTAAGAATAAAATTTGAATTGCTCTGAAATCACTCCGGGAGATCAAGACACTGTTGACAACTTTTTGCGGCAATTTCATCATATTCTTCAAGCTGAATGGTGACCGATGAAATTCGATGTTTTTGTCGTAACATCCTGATTTTTTTTAAAAATGGCGCCAATATGAGACATTGCGATAGTTTGAAATATGAGCGAGAATAAATAATTTTGATCTTGAATAATTTGCCAAATAGGTAGTTTCTATAATGAACTTTTTACAGATTTTTTTACACTTTATGTAAATGGCAAAAATCGAAACCACACTACGCCGAAAATCTGGGGGCGAGCAAGTTTCTAAATTAGGGTAAGTAAGGTTTTTATGTTAGTAAGAATGAGTTTTGGACTGACTATGCAGGAGTCGAAATTTTGACGCTATGCATTTTTCGTTTGGAATTCCTTAATGACTAATTGGACGTTTTCTAATGTGACAAACTGCATTTTGGACTTTTTCATAAGCCGAACGTATAACGTGATTAAGCCTAGGTCACATGGCCATTGGGTAAAGTACACAAAACCATAAGTCTTGCTTGTTGTCCAAGCACAAAGAGTATTTTTATTTATGCAACTGGATAGATTTGAGGTTTCGTGTGCCCAACCCAATGTCACTTTAACTTCAATTCAGAGCATCAATAGACTTTCTCATTTTATGTATTTTTCATCAGCTCTGAAAGTTACCTGGAAGCCTCAGTGAGAATCTTCTTTGAATCCTCCATCCTAGATGAATCTACAGCCAAGTGAACTGACAACACTGTGTGACTCATAGTTAATGACCTGATGGAAAGCATTAAAGTTGTTTATAGATAAAGTTGAAAAATGAAATATCAGACAAAGTTTTCAAAGGTTGACTAGGACAAAAAAGATACCCTCAAGCAAAACTAAAAAAATAAAATCATGTGAAATAAAATTGATCTGAAACAAAACAAATATATATATTTTTTGTAATTTTACTAAATTGCTTAAAGCAATTTAGTGAAAGCTTAATAAAAAGATTGTTTTGTGACGAACAGCTTCAGATAATGATAATAAATGTTTTAAAGTAAAGCATTTGAAAATTGTTTTTTTATGAAAATGAACTCAAATTTTTGAATAATGAAATTAAATACTTGCTTCAGTGAATGAAATGCTTCAATAAATCAGCCCAGAAAAGAAAAAATAGGAATCGAGGTTGTACTTTTTATGAAAAAAGAAATAAGAGAGGCATATGACATAAGAATGAAAATATTTTTCACTTAAATGTAAGTTTCATCTTAGCCATGCTGACTAAATGCATCAAATAAAAGAATTCAAAAGATCAGAAGGTTTTTAAATCTGCTTCAAGCTTTACAACTTAAAACCTGTTTGGAAAAAAGCTCGATCATTACATCACAAGTGAGAAAAAAATTTTCATTACATACACAGCACAGATTTGTGATTGTTTGTCAACCAATCCAAATACCGGGGACTTATTTTATTCTATTATCGCGCTAGCTTACCACAAATGCAGATCGTGAACATGAATGACGTCATCAAGTTTTGAGAGATCCTCCGAAATTTCGTCGAAACTTCCTGCAGTCGGAGTACCTTCCATCAAAACCCTATTTTGTTCACAATAAAAAATTTTGTTTTTATTCAAATGCATTCGACTAACAGCAACCGAAAGCAGCCACGATTACTAAGATGTGTAGTGATATAAAAATAATTTTTAGCAACGATAGTTTTTTTTCGTGTGCTGAGACCCTAACAGTCAATAGCTCTCTAAGGAAAAATTTTTCTGTGCATTTTTTTTTCAACATTTTAGAATTGTGGGCCCGCGGGGGGAAGTCTTACACAGATTTTCAAAGTACCGCGGACAAATCTGTGAGTTTCAATTTTTGATTAAATCGCGCATGTCAAATTTCAAATTGTTGCAATGTTAAATTTTAGTATTGCATTTTTTTACTTTAAAACATTATATAACCTAACTTAACCTAACCTTTTCTGAGGGTCAGTCAGGATCAATGACGGTCATATTTCAAATTGTCGCATTTCCCATTTCTTGGCACATGGACATTCTTATGATTCTTAGAAAAAAATATGTTCAAGTTCATAGGTGGAGAAAATATCAGTAGTCAATGTTGTAAAAGTTATTTTACGCGAAAATCCTCGCTTGAAAAGCTAGACTAGGTCATTAGTGAAGAAAATATTGCTTTTTAATTTAATCGTAATTCATTTAGATCATCGACTTCTGATCTGAATTGATGTGCTGTAATTATGAAAACATTTTAGTTTCAAAGAACTAAATCTAACCGATTGCTTTTGTAGTTCTGGCATTCCATCATTGTGGCAATATGGGAATCGCGACAGTTTTACATGGAGACAAGTTGTAAATTGCGATTATATGAAACCTATAATGGTTTTCATTGAAAATTTGATTCCTGTAGTCAACGTTATAAATTGCTTACGCCAGATGTTTTAAATAAAGCTTTGTTCACATAACCACTACGGCGGCCGTGCGAAACCAGTGGTCTAGCCCGTTGTACGAATACAAATACTTATTCACAGTTGAACCACAGGCTAGACCTTTAGGTAGTGGTTGTATGACCTTGGCTTGAGTTGTTTCTTTTCTATAAAGAATCAACATCTTGACTATTGATAAAATGGTCTAACTTTTACATAAATCGTATCGTGCTTGTTCGCGTAAAAATATACCTTGTTGTATCTCGTAAGATCCTGAAAGTTGTACCAAACACGATGACGGAGAATAAAATAGTGCAAGCTGGATCGACCCATTTTGCCTCTGGGTAAAACTGGAATTTAAGAATCATTGAAATTTAGAGCGGAATAGAATCAATTTTTAGTTACTTAATTGTTAGAGGGAACTTTTGAGGATGTATTGTATAGGCGTCAATTAAATTTTTTACGATTCATGAAGTCTTAGAGTAATTAAAGAAGACCGCTTAGACTCATTTGATTCCAAAGAAAATGTTATTACATGATCAATGGACATTTTGGTTGTACCTATATAGAATCGTACTTAGTGCAACATTTAAGTCTTCGGGAAACCAGATTTTATTTCTATTGATGTATACGAAGGACATGAGAGTCTTTATTTAGGTGACTTGCACACTTTTAAGTTTTTTTTACTTTTAGAGTAAAAGAATGATTTTGAATATCGTATGGTTTGAACTGTTTTCGCATCCGTCTGGAAAAACTTTAAAATGTTGATAGTGTGGGGAAACCCTAATCAGAAATTTTTTAAAAGCGTTTAAATTTTTAAGGCAACATAAGGAAGGTACAAGTAAAGTACCAACCAATTACCTCGGAACAAAAATACTGACAGAAATTTTAAAGACACAGATCTGTGAGTGTCTCTTAAATAAATTAAGTTTCATATCAAATACTTGTTGCTCAAATTTTTTGGTTTATTTTTAATTTCGTCACTCGCAAGGGATTTGTGAAAAGTACAAAACTTTTCTCGTTCCGTAAATAGTTTCGAAAATGTCGACTCGCCAACAGGGATCGCATAAAATTTAAACTTTTATGAAATAGCTATGTAAAAAAATAAAAACAGAATTCAACGCGAAATGAAAACGAATGACCCTTCTAAGACAAAATGGATTCGAATATTGGTCGCAGAAAAAAAGTATTTTGTGGGCTAAAAAACGAACTAGCTTTCTACAAACTTCATTCGCTATAAAAACTGGATATACCCAACAGTGTCGGTAGAAATTTAACAAAAGTTTCACCGAAACTAAAATAAGATTTCATTAAATGGAAAATTCTCACTAAAGAAAACAACAACAACAAAATTTAAGCCTAGTTCACATACAGATCGAAACTTAAGCGCAAGCACGTGAGTAGGTTGTACGCTACGTACGTGCTTGCATAGCTACTTCCGAAGCTACTTGCATAGCTATCTTCAGGCTCTGAAAAAATGTTTTATCAACTTTCTTAGTGTAGTATTTTTGGGGAGGGGGGGGGAGTGAGTGGGCGGGGTGAGGGAAAAAGGTACATCGATAAAAATATCCTAATGCAATTTTGATGAAAATATCTGAATGCAATTTTGATATCCTTATTCCTTCAAAGATTGAAAGATGAAAAAAATAATTGAGCATTGTTTGATTCTTTTTTTTTTTTTAATTATTCGACATTCAATGGTCAATAAGTGAAATATGGGTCTCGCTGTTAAGAAAAGTATTGAGAAGATTTTTTAAAATATTTCATATTAATTGAACAAAGTATTGTAATACGTACTTACCTATGGCCAATTCATAAAAACAGTTCAGCTTTTGGGTTATTTCACCTAATTCGGCAACACTGGATATCATTTTTACACAATGGATCAATGTTGCCAGATTTGGTGGAATTCCCAAAAACAAACTAAGATAAACGTCTTTTTAAAGGGCTTTAAATAGACTTTTATCAAATTGTGTTTAGTTTCTGGTGGAATTTTGATGTCATTTCTGGCAACTCTGAGCAAGATTCACAATTGATCGTAGGTTCGATTGCTTACAATTGCCGTTTTTCAAGGTTTTGTAGCAATTTTATGAATGATCATTGAAAAACCTGCATTAGCAATCAGTCCAAACTTCGCTACCTGTGATGGCCTATAAATATTCTATCCTTCAATTTTTCAAAAGCGAAATTATGAATTTCAAGCATTCATGTTTAATACACAAAAATTTATTACAAAGAATTGTGGAAGTGGGTAGAAAAATATTTTTAATCTTTTGAGAGATCACTTTGATGAAAATTCACGCAAAGATAAATTTTAGTTAGATACATTTTTAGTTTAAAATATGCAGCGGAAAAAATCAGTTGAAAAAAAAATGTTTAAGAAATAAAAAGAATTATTCAAGCAAAGACTCTTTGTTTTAATTTTAAAAGTTCGAAATTGATGAAATGATTTACAAAATTACTTCGGTAGAAAAATTTTTGAGATTTGAAAGATAAAATTGGATTTAGATTCTTTAGCAAATCTTTTTCTTAAGCTGAAAAGCAAATAAAAGAAAAAAGAAAAGAGATAAAACAAAAGTCGGTATCTTTTTTCAGTCAAATTTTCTTAATAGCGGAAATGCTTTATAATCCTTTTTTTCATAAAAAAATTGAGAAATTCGTATCATTATTGTACAACTTTAAGTCAAGGCAGAGTATCAAAGTTTCCTCTAGCCCCTCTAGTGGTTCAATCCAAGATTTATAGAGTATATTTTGGCCACCTAGCTACTGTACTTGAGAGCATACATTTTGATGACATCATTTCACGCGAAATTTAAGAGATTTTTCTTAAATACTAGATTATTTACATTCTATTTTTTTTATAGTAAATAAAAGTTGGTATCATTGGCTATAAAAATTCTAAATGAAACTTCATTCAAAGCTTGTATATTAAAGATATGGCATGTTTTATTTACAACCTGCAAGCTATGAAATGATATAAAGTAAATGAGAAAATTGGCTAAGTTTTCAACCTTGAACTTTGTAAATCTTGCTTCAAACTAGGTAAGTCAAATGATATCTTATTTTTCTCAGAATTGTCAATTAATAACTGATGCAATCAGGGTCATGCTTATGAGTGAAAGGCATGTGACGTAATACAAAGCAAAAAGTGAGAAAAGATGACACAAAATAACTCAGTAATTTGTTATTTTACAAGGAAAAAGATGGTTCAATAATCAACGCAAAAATTCTGATAAACAAGACAGGGGAAGAACACAAATTTCAAGAAAAAATGTTTTTGTTTTACAAGAAAATTATATTTAATGATGGTTTTCAATGAGACTAAGAGTTTCTAAATTTTTACAACAACTTCAACTAAATATTTTTCCGATTAATTAATCTCTTGTCTATTGAACTTTATTTTGAAGTAAAATGAATTATCTTATTATTCGAACCATGGTCACATTTCAAGTTGTCGTATAAACCATATTGTCGCGATATCAGACTGCCAAAAATATTTTTTTAACTGTATTATTTAATTTAAGCACTCGACCAAATAAACTTACACAACCTAGACTATTGGTAAGACCCCTTACCCTCCCAAGCCAACCTAACCAAACCATAGATGGCAATATGGGATCTGTGACAATATGAAAACGATGTTGCCATTAAATCATTTAGATACTTTAATTAAACATTGATCACTTAGCGCAAGGGAGCTTGGATTATCTTATAAACAACTATTAGAACATTTGAGTCAATCAAAACTGAATAAAATACAATAATTTCAATTCTGTAGAATTCGAATCGAATTACTAGTACTAGTTTCACTCTTGTTATATCTGAAGTAATTAAATCATTCAGCCATAATTACCTTAATTACTATGGAAGAGATAAGAACTCCGATGCTTTGAAGCAAGTCCCCGAGAACATGAATCAAAGCCGCTCGAATGTTAATGTTATCGATTCTGAAGAAAATGAGAGGTTTTGAGACTGAATGTAAAAAGTTCCGAGTTCATTAATTTTTTTAAAGCCTTGAAATACAATGATGTCATCTTTTGAATATTCTTAATGATATGAGTCGTTTTTTTTCGTCTAAAATTTAAATCAACAAAGATAATTTGATGAAAATGAATATTGGAGGAGCTAAAATACCTTATATACTATCGCAATGAAAATATGTTATCTTTTGATTTTATGTTTTTGTTTTTTGGTAATTCCACCCAAGCTAGCACCACCGCCTTTTACCTGCTGTGGTTATGTTGACTTTCCTCCTGATCATCTTGTGAGTCGAAGTCTGTTTCGAGAATTTCTTCTTCGTGAGAATGCGAATGAGAATGCGAATGAGAATGCGACCCATGACTATGAGGTATCTGTTCAATAAAAAATGAAAAAGGGATGATGATCTAGAAATCCGCGAAAATCCACGTGCTCTGAACATAGTGAGCAAAGTTAAATCATTTCACAAGATTCTATTCAATTGACTCAAAACTAATTCAACTATTTGATGATTAATTAAGTTATAGTATGTACACACCTTGCAAACTCCGTGAAGAAGAACTCCAAGGGCGATGTTGAAGACCACGGCGGCACCGGCGACGACCATCATCGCGTCGGAGTTCACTTCAAACTCGTTCGTGTTTAGACGGTGGACAGCAAGGTAGAGCAATACCCCTGTCATATACCTATCGACAAGGAATTTTCATACTGTCGTAATTCCCGTGTCGTCGCAATGGGGTTTTTGCTGCCCTTGGCAGGCTTATGGGCCGGACCCACAATACAAGTTGGCTTATTTAGTGTTTAGAAGTTGAAAATTGCTATTTTTAAATTTGGGACAGGTTTCATTGCGACCATGAAAAACGCGGCTATTTGAAAAATGACCGAAAAAGAGGGCCTTACAAACCACCATTTAGAGAAATTAGAAAAATATTTGAATGGAACTGTCACTATTTTAAAAAAAATATTAATAAAAAAATTCATTCTGAACAATCAAACTTTCTCACCATATTGTGACAACTGATAGCAATGCGCCAAGAATTTCAGCTCGTTGATAGCCGAAAGTGAAAGACTAAAAAAAAATCAAATAAAAACAGTTACTTAGGGACTTTCATAATTTATCTATAAAAAAATATCAATTTACTTGAGGCAAGTATATTCTCATAAGGAGAGGTTTTTCTTTATTGAAGTTTAATTAAAAAAAAACTTTTTGCTGCTGAAAGTTTTAAAGAAAAATGAGAAAAAGTATGACATCATCCATCTCTATGTAAATTATCTGAAAGATTTTTAAGAACGGTTTGTTAATTTTTCATGGTCCATATAAAATGACCACTTCGCAGGCTCAGTACTGGACATAGTTTTTTTTATTTAGTTGAAATCTTCTTTTATAAGCCAGCGCAAACCAAATTTTTCGTCGGATTTACGTAAGAATCTTTGCAAATAAGGTCACAGATACTTGCGAATCGTTTTCAATTCCGAATGACCGGTTTCAGGGCTAAAAAATTGATTTGACGTATTGATTTTTTTTTGGCACGATTCACCTTTTTTGGAGGTTTCTCACTGAGATGAATTGCCATAAAGCTGATACAGAAACTGGCCAAATCAGAGAACATGTGGGCGGCATCTGACACGATTGCGAGACTGAAAAAGAGTAGCCAAGTTGACTCTGTGTAAAATTAAACACCTACCTTTGATCACATACACTTTTATTTTTTATATAATTCGTTACATTTTCGTTATTGACGCAAATTTATGTTTAACTTTGAAAACCTTAAAACCAAACCTAACTCAACTTAACCACCGGTTCACCCCCACCCCTTCGCAACAATCTCTCGCATTGTGACAATTAGAATTAGACAGCTTTGATTGATACCTGTCGGAGAGGTAGCCACCAATGACCTCAGCTAAGATGAAGACCACGACGAAGGCGCAAGCTGTTCCGAGCAATCTCTTGGCTCGGGAGTGCTCGGATGTCTATAGGGCATGCTCGATATTTACTTTGCACTTGCAAATGTTAAACACGTTAAGTTACCCAAAAATAAAGAAAAAAAAAGAAATTTATATCTCATAATGACAAGTGCAATGCAGAATATCTCAAGTCACCTGTTGTTTCTTGGGAACTGAAAAAAAGATGAAATGCAATTTTTTTCTGTATCAACTAAATGTATCAGCTTAATTATTTTACTTGTATTTGGGTCTGAAATGTATTTAAAATCTGTATTGGAAATAAAATATCTTTAAAAATAGTTCACTATTGTCAATTCGTGTTATGATCACTGAAAGAAATTTTATTGAGGAACTGTGCGTGAAAAAAATCTTTGTTTAATTTTGGAAATTAACCGACAACACTTCTTCAAAACTGTCTTGTCTTACCTAGCATATGACAGTGATCATCAAGGTATTCCAGAGGCCTCTGGAAGTCCCTCCCGTTGCTGTAGACGTTCTTCATTCTCACCGGGATCAAAGGCCTGTCGTCAGATTCGCTAATGATCATTTTATTGACTATTTTCAATGCAAGTCCGACAACTTTAAAAATGAAACTCGAGCAATAAAAACAAACTTCCTTTGCGTGCGATAAAGTTCAAGAATTTTTTTTTCCAATTGAAAATCGAATTCCTCGTGAAGTACAGAAAAACTGAAACTGCACTGTTTAAAAAATATTTCAAAAAAAAAAATAAATAAATAAGATGTCTGCATGCAGTCTCTACAAGCTTAGACCCTTCACAGGCGAGTTAATCTATTTTACACGAGCCACAATTTTGAATTTTTAAAAAGAGTGTGATTCATGTTCTTAAAAGAGGTGCGTCATTTTCTTTTTCTCTGCTCGCAACAGACCTGGTTTTTGAATCAAGATAAAAATCAAAGAATTAAGTTTTTGTAATTGTCAATTTTGCTATCGGTGCTGTCAGAAATGCAAGCAAAAATTCCACCAAAAAAAAGAAAATTAATTTTGTGCCGTCAGTTAAAAACCAAAGTGCTTTTTTTTAATCATGTAACGGAATTCCACAAAACGTGTGACCTTTCAATAAAACTTCAATCACTTTCGACACTTATGTTCAACACAATCAAATGATGATTAGCGAATGAAACATGTTGGAATCTTCTAATTCGTTGCTGAAATTCTCTCCCATATTTTCGTGATTTGACTTGAAAACAATTTCGTCGCCGGAATATTTCGAGGGCCGAGTTTCTGCCAATAACGCCGTGTACTGGACATCAGTTTTCATGCCGAAGCCACTAAAAATAGTGATTAAAAAAAGAAAGCAACTTAAAATATTCCAGACTCAAAGTGAATTGAGATGATCTTTGCACATGTATGAAGCTAATCACAAAAAGAATGAATCCATATTGTAAAAGAGAAAAGAACAAAAAAATGTTTCTTTTTGTCACAAGATTTACCAAAAAAAAGTTTTTATATAATGTATACTAATGAAACAATTGATATATTTTGTTAACTTATAAAAACATTAGCAAAAATTTTTGTGCCTGTCTAAGCTTAAATATATAAATGCATTATGTTGCCTGTCTCTGACTTACATTAACCGTAGGATCAACTTGTTAATCTCACATTAGGCAGGTCTTAAAATTAGCAGAAGACAACCTTAAGTCAGTCTCAAGCCATCTCACCTAAGCTTAGACAAATATAAAAAATTTATCTAATGTCGATAATTTTACAACCAAATCTCCAAACTCGAAACAAGGAGCGACTTCGTCAAAAAGGTACAATCCGATTTTATGTAAGAAGTCCACGGAACAGCTATTATTCTTCATTTTTTTCTTCTAATTACTCTCACAAGTTGCTTTGAGTGAACTGTTGAAACATTTGACGGCGGAAAACACTTGACAAAAGCTTAGAGCGACTTCTTGTTCCTTTGTCAAAAGTATTCTTTCCTATAAACACTTGTATTCATAAATAAACATTTTTTTCACTATATACCTAAAGATTTTTTGATGAGATCATAGATTTGTCTAAAAATTCTTTAATGTATAGGAAAGAAGTATCGATGTTAATGTTGTTTTAAATACCTCGTTCAAAGCCCTAAAAATTCAAAAATTCTCAATTTGCGACAATTTTACATTGCGACAACATTGGAAACGCAGCATTATGAAACATCGTGAACATTTGCTATTTTCATCATTGTCTATCGATGTATTTCATGTCAGTGAATTAAATGTTTTAGCTCTTCTAGCAACCATTAAAAAAATCTTAAGTTATCTAACTATAAATTCGTGTACAATCATTTAAATTAGACGAGACCAAACAAATAAAAAGAGCAAAATTTTTTAGCAAGTAAAAACTCTTGTTTAACTAAGTATTTTAAAACAGTTAAGGGGTGAAAGATGACCTGAAATCCAATTCATATTCTCAAAGAGATATAAAAAAATCTTTAAATATGAAAATAACATGATTAATTCAACAGATCAATTCAAATTTATTTTTCAAAGGTCTGTTGTCAAATTTTTTCTTTAAAATGTTAATTTTACAAAAAATTGAGAGGTTTAATTTTTTAATGTTCAAGTTTTACTAAAGTTTTTCTTACCTTCGATTTAGTATTTCATTTGTTGTTCAGAAATCTTTCTTTTTTCATGAAATTCATTTTATTTGAAAACTTAAAGAAATCCCATAAAGTATCTGATAATTGATAAAGAATAAATTTCAAATAAAATTTGATCAAACAAACGTCAATGAATTTTATCTGTCTGTCAATGAAAATTAAGTGCAAGGATCAATACTAAAAAAAATTTCGTTATTCAGATTGAAAATAATTTTGGTACCCACATAGATTTACTCTCTCAATGTAGAGTAAAAGGGTGTGAGTACACGATCAAAAATTAAATTATTTATAATTTCTGCCAGTGGCTTAAAAGGGGCGCTTTAAGTGTTTTGGCATTCAATTCGTGCAAAATTTGAAGAATAGGGTTGACTGATTAAAATCTTAAAATTACATTAATACAGTGGTCGAAAGCTAAGTGGCCAGTTCCATTTTTAAAGTGCTTTAAGCAAATAGCACTTTTCCAATGAGACCGAGATTGGGGTCAAGGTTTGTTGATACACCGGCAACTCCCAACAAGCTCAGACTTGTTGTGAGCCCTCATCATAACCTCATTAAGACAGCTTTGATTCACAATCAAGATAGACACATTTTCCAAGAAGATTAAATTTGGTGATACTAATCATCTTGTGTCTATAATTTGTACAGTAAGCTTAAACTGACAATGAAGATTATTATCTTTGAAACCTCAGTCATATTTTTTTCAAAGACTCCATTCAAAATTGTCACTGACTAGTGGGGTTATCCAATGACATTTATTGTACTTTGAATCGTAACATATTGTAAAGGGTAGACCAAGTTCATGGCACATTCAATCGGTCTACACTAATAATAATTGTACAAGTTGTTATCACTGAAAATGCTTTAAATGATGAAAATCATTTTTAAATGCGTAACTAGAAAACTTCCAATCATACAAATTAGACAAGAAAATCATTTTAAACTAAAGACCACACTCATCAATTAGATAATGTCACTGCAACTTCAAAATTATTTTTATTATCATTAATATTTAATCCAAAATATTCATAAACATTATTTATTATGAATATCATTAAAGAATGATTATGAAACTACAATTTAACATTGATATCGTTCAAGACAAGAAAAATTAGCGCTTACGTGATGCTTACCATAAATCGTTGGAATAAATTGATAAAATTTGAACGCAAAATTCTTCAGTACATTGTCGAAATCAAAATTTCAAAATCAATTCAAGTTTCATAAATTTCAAAAGATGCTTAAAACATGTGCACGGTACGATTTTTTTTATCAAACTTTCAGTTGTAGCAGAAACCACTGTGCATTCTCTCTAGAATGTCGCTTTTGTAGCAAGAAAAAAATAACTTTCTTGTTTGCAAACGGAATATCCTAGTGGGCTAATGCGTACTGCATATGTAAAGCGTGCGCGGAAGTGTGTCAAGTTGGAATAAAAATATTCGGTTTTAAAAATTTCGTCGTTGTTTTTTGTAAGAAACCTGACTTTTTTGATTAACTTTAGACAAATACTTATCGAAAACAAACTTGAAATCAATCAATTTTCTTCTCAGAATTTTCCCAAAGAAGAATGAAAAGGTCAGAGCGTTTTCAAAAGAGAGAGAAAGTTTCGCAAGTGTAACATCACACTGAAAATTTTCACCTGTTGCAAGAACACCTATTTGAACATTTTTGTAAAAGAAAGAAACTTTTACTGACATCGGGCTTTAACGTGGCGGGAAATTTTTAAAAAGTTGACTTTTTAAACGGGATTTTCCATATCGTCTCATTTTGCAAAATGTTGAAGTTCCGAAGTTTTATAAGTTTACGGGTTGGGCGAAGGCTTAGGAAAAGTACTATAGTATTAGGTTAAGTTAATAAATATTGGTTAGGGGGGGGGGGGGTACGGGGCAGGCACGGTTGGTATCCCCGATGCCACTGTGAGCTGGAGTCTTGGCACCCGGCCCGGGACCAACACAA
>LR035266.1:17185-29660 GCA_900607525.1 Apocyclops royi
TAAGCTAGAGGGTTTAATCGATATTGGGCCAGTCTCTCGCCTTGGCCATACAGGGCTGAGGAGGGCTCGAGTAACAATATAATATATTAATATTAATGTAATATTATAATTTTATAGCATTGTAACATAAAATTAAGCCTGATTTTAAAGTTGATAATTGAATTTAGTAAATTTGACCAATAAAAATGTTTGTTGAAATTTCTCATGAAAATCCTCATTTTCCTGTTATTAATGATTATTTGAGCCGGTATTTATGACTCAAAATCTGATAGTTTTAAAAGGGGCATGACCAATAAGCGCTCTCCACTAAAGTTATGTGACTTTTGGGAGGAGTTCACTGGATGATCACACCATGGTAATAAAATTGGTGGATCCTGGAAATTTCAACAAATATTTGTGCAATAAACATTTTGTCTGTTTGTGTGAAGATTTTTTTTTTGACGGCTCACCTCGCAAGCTGGCCCATCGAGTGGATCTGAGCAGATCAACCCTTTTTGTATTTAAACTGAACTTAATCCTAAAATAAACCAGATGAGATTAGAATTCTGAGTCAAATAATTAATCCTAAGGTTGGTGATAACCTTGGGAAGGTAATCTGAAGACCAAGTCTTGAAGCCATTATTTGCAACTACACCAAAATATTTTGATATTTAGAATTTTTATTAGAGTTATTAAAATTAGGGAGAGATGGATGGCTTTATGGATAACTGAGTTGCCTTCAGACAGCAAGGACCTGGTTTCGATTCCCCAAGCTGGGGTAAGGTAACCTATGCTACTTAGGTTTATTGAATTTATGAGTTTATGACAAAATACCCCTACATATACCTCTCTGCTGATGTAATATAATTTGCAATGGTTCTAAGATAATAACTAATATTTAGGGTTTTTTTGTTTCAAGGTGGGACAAGGTGACAAGATATGACATGATTGCATGAAGATTTTTATCATCAACTAAAAAAGATTATTATATTCTGATTGAAAAAAATATTTTATTGTGTGTTACTTTTTTGGTGCCAATCGAATCAGAGTACTTTGAATAACTCCGTGAAAAAAACTTTTATTGGCGTGAAACCACTTGGGCTCATATCAAATTTTATTTCTGTAATTTGAATTCAAATTTTTTTTAAAGTTTTGATTGCCAAGTTTTTTTTATCTTTTAATAAATTTTACTTTTCTTCAAGGTTAAATCCTTTCTCAGTTTAAGAAAGTTTCATTTATCTTTCAGAAAAAAAGATTTTTATCAAAGGTTCGAGCTTAATTACTGGGTTTTATGGTGTAGAGATCTCAGAAAAAGTAGGACGAGCCGGGTTTGAGTTTTTTTTATTTTTTGAGGACTTGTCAGATTAAAGTTTAAGGAAATATCCATTATGGCCAGATTTGGTGGAATTCCATTAAATAAAGATTGAAAAGCTAATGCGTTTCCTATGTTTTTAATAACAATTTAATCCACTTTTCTAGCAGCACTCATTGCCACATTTGTCAATTAAATTTCTCCAAAATAAAAACGAGCCCTTATCATACGTTTAATTTTCAAGTTTATATCCTAGTGAATTTCCCCAAATCTAGCACCACAGGCTTATTCAAAACCAAAAACAATTTTATGAAACTAGCCCAAGAGTTTTTTTAACTGCACGAGAAGAAATCAACAATTTTAATTATAGTCAACATTTTGGTAATTTCCCCAAATCTAATAATCTAAAACAGCTCATTCAAAATTTGTATTGTTTCATCAACGTTTATTATTCAAATTAATTTTCATTTTTCGATCTAATTTAAAATTCTTTTTTACATATTATCCTTTTTCTTTCAACATGCCTTTTAAAAATTTGAAGGACATTCATTCGCGCGCAAGGATATTTTTTTTCAGTTGCATCAGGACACTTAACTTGTTGAGTTGTCCAAAGTTCTTTTTAAAAAATTTCTCACGCTTCGACTCAGATTATTCAACAAAATTTAATGATTTATCAATTGAAATGATAAATTTGAGTGCTTGATAAGAAGTGTTCAATGTAAATTTGATATTAATGGTCTAAAATGATTTTGACTCGAAGTCACAAAGTGAAGTGGATTATTTCATGGAGTCTGACTACCAATGTGTCGAAGGGTCAACAAGTCGAAATTTCAAACAGTCAAAATGCGTCATTCCATGGTTCAAAATCTTATTTTCATACTTTTTTGAAAATTGTTTATAAATTTTTATAGGATAAAATACCTTGTTCTATTGTAAAACAAATTTTGAATTAATTAAGGAAAATTGAAAAACTGACAAAAACAGTTTTTAAACTTTTTTTGAAAATAAGACCTTAGATAAATTTTCTATAAGAAATAACTGAAGGTTTGACTAAATTAACCAAATATTTATTTTCAATTATCATCGTCATTCCATTGTATCAATTACTTCAATAAAAAATTCATTTTTTTTAATGGTGACAAGTTTTTGCTTATCAAATTTACTTAGTCCATGGCTGTTGCAAATTTGAAATTCAAACATCGAAGATATTTTAGTTCATAAAATGTTTCAAACTTTTACATTTTTGTTTCGTGATAACTTTTGTAATAAAACACGATTTTAGAATAACTGCTAGTTAGAGAAGTTACGAATTGTCGCAATTTCCGCATTATCTCAGTGTCAAATTGTCAGATTGTCAAATTGTTAGATTGTCAAATTGTCAAATTTTCAGATTGTCAAATTGTCAGATTGTCAAATTGTTAGATTGTCAAATTTTCAACTTGTCAAATTTTCAGATTGTCCCATTGTCAAATTGTCAAATTTTCAGATTGTCGGATTTCCAATTGTCAAATTGTCAGATTGTAGCATTGTCCACTTGTCAAATTTTCAGAATGTTGCATTGTCAAATTGTCAAATTATCGCAGTGAGAGCTCAAATATTCGATTTATGACAATTTGAGAGTTTGGGAAATGAGACAATTTGAAATTCTGACAAAATTATTTTATCAAGGTATTCGATTTAAAAATTCATCTTACCTGAGGTCACTTGACTTTGAAAACCAATCAGGATGGTAGCCCAGGTGATCAAATGGTTTGGTTCCATAGTGACTACCTGTAGAGCAAGTTAAAATTTTACAGGTAAAATATCAGGTGTTTAATTTCAGTTCAATGAACTTAGATTATTCAGACATTTAAATTAATAGATTATAAGCGTCATCTTAAAAATTTAAACAACTTAAAAATAAAGAGATTCAGTGGATTGGTTTTTTTCATAAATTTAAACAACTTGAAAATAATTTAATAATAAAGTTGGTTTACCTTTTTCGTCGAATCTAAAGTAGGATAGTTTATTTATTAATTTTTTTATTTATTGCAGATTGATATATCAGAAGAAATTTTTATTTAAATCTAAGCTTATTGCAAAAATTTTAAAAGACTTCTAGGAAAATTTTCCAATTTTTCGTTTTTTCCCCTGTAAGATATCCATTCTCAAAATGTCAATGACATTTGGCATAGAACTTTATAAAAGATTAAACCAACAAATGGTTGCTTGAAATCACATGAAGAGAAAATTTACAAATTAAAACTCATGAATCTAGAATTGAAATTTGTCTCGAATGATACTTTATATTAACTGATCTAGCTTAACCTAGCCTAGGTATTTTTGGAGGCACTAGGGACAATTTTGGTAATTTGGTATTTTTTTCTGGCAATACTTACATTATAGTACTAATATACATGCAAGTTTTTTTACTCAAACTATTTCATGGTTATGCTTCAAAACATTTTGCTTCAAATTGTCACACATCAGAGACTTTCACTGGACTTAGGTACAAGTTGTAATCTTTTCAAAAAAAATTCAAATTTATGAAATATTTTTTTTAATTTGTACGACATATCTTACTCTATTGAAAGGAAAGTTTGATTTTAAAAAATATTTATTGTTTAAATGTTTAAAATGAATTACTATTAATCGTAGCAATTATGATTATGTTAAACTTAATGAACAGAGCTGCTAAAGCACAAAGGAAATTCCACCGAAATTTTGATGTAAAATATTTCAATACGAAATTAAGCCCGCTTTCAGTGTTGCCAGATTTATAGGTGTTATAACACCTCAGAACTCAAACTCAAACATAAAACGATTATTAGACATTACGACAATTTTCATAAATGAGAAAAAAATGAAAGATTTTAAGAATTTTGATAAACTCTTTCTCTAAGCCGAAAAAACCTAGAATTATACTCTTATGATAACGCTTATTAGTAATTAGGCCCACAATATTAAATTGAATTTGATAGAATTAGTTACTTTTCATAATATATTAATAAATTTAAAATTATCTATATTTTGATCATTTCATGAAAATAAATTTTAAGCTGTAACTTTCAACTGTATTTAAACCATATTTCATTTCGTGTGAAACTTCTTAAAATGGTTAAGCTGATTAAACTTTTTTAAAGCTGCCTAAAATTAATCTTTTAGTATGAACAAGACATGAAAATTCAGATTTTATTTTTTGTCTAAAAATATTCTCTTTTAATAATATTTGAACATTCTTAATTTAACATTTCTCGACAGAGGAAAAAAATATTTTGGAATTATCTTAAGATAATATTTAAAAAAGAACGATCACGATTTACAGAACAAATTCGTATTACCTTCAAAAATTGCTATTAATGGCACAAAAAAATTTTCTTCAGCTTAGAAAAAAAAATTAAAACATTTCAATATTTTCTATTAAAAATCTTGAAATCAACTGATGGTAATTTTAGACTCCGGTACCATTTTACAAAATTATAATCTTGTTCTTTTCTTCTCCTTCTCTCTCTCTCTGTCTGTCTTAGATTTTGTTTCTCTCCTTCTGTCTGTTTGTCTTTCTATTTCGTCTGTGTTGTTTCAGTCAACAGGTTAGCCGGCCGAAAAAAGAAACACTTCACAAGCGTGGATCGATTTGTAAACGGGACAGCTTAATTGAATCAACATGGATAAATTTCAAATAGAGGCCTGTGACTGGAGTTTTAAAATTTCTCTAATTGTTATAATTAAAATTGTCGCAAATAGAAAACTTTTAATTTTACTTTTTGAACTTTAAGCCCTTAATAGCTCAAACTATAATATGGGTATGGCCCCCCAGGGGGCTCCAGGACTTCCCCAGCCCCGACTCGTCCCATTTGCTACAATATGGGTACTGTGATGAATTTAAATTGCGACAATACGAGAAAGCCGACAATACGAAACTTTCCATATGTCCTTATAAATATTATCCTATCTATCTTTATTGTCTTCTCTGTCATAACTGTTAATGTTTGAACCTTTCACATTTCATCTAAATTATGAATATATTTAATGTAACTTTTAATGTTTCTCAGTAAGAATTCTATGGGAATGTATTTTTTGTGACAAAGGGGTTATTTTTGAGTGAATCCTTTGATGCAGACATCCCTGTTCATCTCAAGAAAAAAGAAGACTGTTTGCTTAACTGAAGGAGTTGAGCATTGATTAGTGTTGACTTTTATTTAAAACGATACTGTCATTATAGCTTAGGTTAATTAGGTAATCTAATTAAGAGCACCGTTCCTTTACAAAATTTGCACAAATAAAAACAAAATAGAGAAATAATATTCACATCATTTCCATAAGTATTTCTTACAATTAGAAATGAGGTTGAATTTTTCCTAGTGTTATACTTGGTGTATTAAATTGTCACGTCATGTGTTTAACTAACTCATTTCAAAGTTGCATTTTCAAAAAATTATTAATGGATAAAACTATAAATAAATTATAATATAATAATTATAAAAAATAATTAATTAGTTAATGAAACTAAAAGTAAATAAATAAGTTCAGTATTGCCAAATAAGGTGGAATTAAAAAGCAAAATTTTAACTACATAGATAATACTATGTGTTTAGATAATGGTTTATCATACTTCAGGCAAAGATTTGTATAGGTTGGCCACTTGGCTACTTTACCTGAGAGCATACATTTTTGATGATGTCATAGCGTGCAAATTTCAAGAACTTTTTTTTAAATACTAAGGTACTTACATTCAATTTTATTAACATCTAATGAAAATTAATATCATTGGCTATGAAAATATTTTAACAGAATCTTGGTAAAAACTTTAATATTTAAGACACGACATTCTTTAATTACTACCTGCGCACTTTGATGTCTATAAAGATAATGAGAGAATTGAGTGAATGACCAACCTTTACCTTAAAAATTTTGCTTTTGGTAACATTACGGTTGGACTGAAAACTAGTTAGTTTAGCTAATTTACAATAAAAATGTTTAATCTTACACAATAAAACATTACATTCTAATAAGTGTGTACAACTTAGATTTTATGATTATTTTCTAAAAGACTAATTTCCTCAGGTATGGAGCACTACTGCCAGATTTGGTGAAATTTAAAAGTATTTAAACTTAATCATTTTTGTTTCTTTTTTTTGTTTTAAAATGTTTTATTTGTCTGTTAGTCATGTTTATAATAAAGAAACTTGAAATGATGATGTCGTTATTGCATTTTTTAAAGTGGTGCGATCCACTATGACTTGATCCATACCAAAAAATGGCAGTGGGAGAAATGCGTGTAATCGCTCTGGGTAATTCAGCATGAGTTAATTTCGAAATTACCGCGCTTGCGGTATGTTGTTGTCTTTTCATTTTAGGCGGTAGATAACGTGGGACTATTACTTGTTTTCCAGTTTTACTTTATTTGTTATTATCCTCGTATGGGTAGTGGACTTAGGTTTAGAATAACTTGTTATAGAGAGTGGTAAATATTTCGCTTAATTTGTGAAAATGGCTTGTCTGTTTGCAAATGTTAAGAGTATTTCTTTTTCCTTTGTCTTAGAATTCTAGTTTCGAAGCAGTTTGAGTAACCTTAAGAATTTGAAAAATGGATATTTTGTTTGAGTGCGACGATTTCAAAGTGGATTGTAGGTTTTATGAGTACGGGGAGGAGCCTTATTTACCTGCCTATCTAACTGTTAGAGAAAATGAGCCTTTTCCTGAGAGTACTTTGACCTACAGAGATATTTACTGCTTTATATTACGCTGCTATTATCCAAATTTGGTCAGGTAAATCCCTTTTCTTTTGTGGGAGAGTCACAGTGAGGAAACAATACAAAAACTAAAATAATTCAAAAGCAAAAGCAAACTTGGTTGGTACAGAGAACAATCAAATATGATTTTGAAATTTTAGGTTGACCTATTCCGGGCGTTATTATGCGTCCTTGTTGTTGACTGATAGGCGGCCTTTAGTTCGTGCCTTGTGCAATCTAAGACGAGCCGTCTGTGAAGTGTTTCTTCTCAGCGCAACTCGCGCACGACTGATGAGCTCATTCGAGGTCCCACGCAGACTAAATCCTTGTAGCTTCGTTCTGCGAAGTGTAGCTCGCCGACAAAGGTGTCCAGTGGGAGTTATTATGGCTGATTACAAAGAGATGATTAGCTCGATGTCATTTCCACTCAGGTTATGAATCGAAAAAGAGGAGAAAAAGATTAATGCGAATTCATTTTCGTGATATGTTTAAGATTCTAATTTTGATAAAATGATTGTAAGAATGACTTATTTTTAATTCTCTCTAGGGATGCGGTTATTAATTTTGAGTTCAGCGTGTTTCAAGAGATGCCCCAGTTAAAATATGAAGCGTATGTGCGACAACAGTTTAGGTTACTTTGAGAGTTAGAATCGTGGGTTAGAGCAAAAATTGAAACAAAACTGTGTCAAAATAAAAAATATAATTTGAAATGTGAATTCTTTTTTCTAATCTGATATTTTGCTAAAAAACAAAAAAAAATCTAAAAAGTTGATCAGCTCATTGAACAGGCTTCAACTTTAGTTTTTGCATCAAAATCATTTAAAAAAAGATACTGGTTCACATATAACGTAGATTAACTTTGTTTAACAAATAAAATTTCTGGTTAAAATAACTGTCGACATTAAAATAACATAAAAATCATTGCTCTTCTTGCTTGCCCAACGGTGTTGCCAGAAACATTTTAAAGATTCCACCAAAATTGCTCAAAATATTTATTAATTCTACAAAGTAAAACTTTTAGATTTCACCTTTTGGGGTATTCCACCAATGTTGCAACACAGGTGGCCATGTTGCCAGGAAGATAGCAAAAAATTCCACCAAAGAATGCGCAAAATGTTTCATCATCCATTATACACAGAAAGTAAAAACTAAAGAGTGGTCATTTTGCAGATTCCTCCAAATCTGGCATCATTGACTTCATTTTTTTACTGAACTGGACGGAGTCAGTGTGACTCAATTTATAGAATGAATAAATAATCATCACGCAACTCTATCCAATTTCATAAGTGTGGAAAGTGCTGCCAGATTAATTGGAATTTTAGTGGAATGGATTAAAAGTCGAACTAGAAAATATAGAAAACATAACTAGAATTATTTTGATCAGATAGGCTAACCTAACCTTACCTTTGAACCATAATTAAAAGTATTTTGATCGGATGGTGGAATTTTTTACTTCGACTTATTATTTCTGGCAGCACTGGGCTTCCTTCATCTATCTATGCTAAAGCTGTCAGTGTACTGAAACCCTTAAATCACTTGGTGAAATTTATCGTCTTATCTGGCAACACTGCTGCCAGAAACATGATGAAAAATGTCCTCCAAAAACCTTGACAAATTTTTTAGCCATGTATTTAAAGACCTCTTCAACAGAAAAATCAATAATTTTGGTTTTGGTTCCCCAAATCTTGCTCATACCTGGGCCAGGAATTTCATCCCTCAATGTTATATCATTCAACAGAGTTAATGTCAAGACCGTTCTGAAACTCGAGTCCTCAATCTTGAAATAGGGTTCGAATGCTGATACTTTTAAAATTTTCCATGGTCATTTACATCTTAGTGAAAAATGGTTAGTGATCAAGCCATGAATTCTCAAAGACAAATGTTTCTCTTAAGAAAATGAAATGAATTCTTTTGATTATCTCTGTAAGAAGAAAAGAAAAGAATAGAAAAGAAAAGAAAAAAGAAGAAAAGAAAAGGAATGGTAAGAAAAGAAAGAAAAAAAAAGAAAAGAAAAAAAGAAAAGACATTGGAAAAAAAGAAAAGACATTTGAAGAAAAGAAAAGAAAAAAGGAAAAGAAAAGACAAGGGAAGAAAGAAAAGAAAAGAAAAGAAAAGGAATGGAAAGGAAAGGAAAGAAAAGAAAAGAAAAACAAGAGAGAAAGTGAAAACATAAGTTAGAGTGAGTAGTAAATAATTTACTGGATTCACTCTTTTGTAGATAAACATCGAATGAAAATCTCTCTAGGCTAAAAGATGTTTTAAGGATCGTTGAAAAAAAAAAGATTTTTTTGGCATCCATTCGTATGCCAAGAATAAAAATATTTAAATTTAGTGATCTGATGACTTAAGGATCAATTCAATTAACCAATCTCAACTTGTCTTAGCAGGTCATACATAAAGCTCACTGCTAACTTTGATTGACCCTAGACACCTTATTATCGTACAAGAAGTATTGCCACATTTGGTGGAATTCCCTAGATTTGGAAGAATTTTTTTGTACAAAGGGGCTTTTAATAAATGATAAAATACTAGGTATGTTTTTGGTGAAATTTTATAGACATTTCTGGCACAACTGCACACATTGTATGTTAAAGGAAAAGTCACGACAAAAATTGTATTGACTTCAAGTATATATTTTTGTAATCGGATATAATTCCATTAATTAGGTACTACTCTAATGCTTGAGGCACTATGGTTGAGGCCATGAGCAGTGCTGCTATCATACGTCAATAAATTCCACCAAATTTTAACAATAGTATTAACCGCTAATTGTCCTTGTTTCACCTGGTTAGGTTAGGTTATTGATTATGATCACTCAAATAAAAACAATGGCATATATTTAACAGAGATGAATTAAAACTATTTTTTTAAATACAAAACCTCATAACGGGTTTAATTAACGTTACGTCATTATAAATTTTAAGCATTCTTTCTTCCTTAAAGTCATTCATTATCCTTAATTATCGTGAAAATTATTGGGTTATTGAACTTATTTCAATTTAAAAATGATTATTTAAAAGCTTAGTCACACAAAAATGCTTCACCTAGGTAATACAACAAATTAAAATAAAACACTAACTAGTAATTATCTAATTATTATTGTGATGTTAAAAATTTGGATCTTCAAAATGTATACACATACATATACACAATAAACTTCGCATGTCTTAGATCTCAATCAGTGCTGCCAGCAAGGTCACATAAATTCCACCAAAATATGAACATTAATCATATTGATTTTTTCAAAGCAAGATGAAGCTCAAGGCAATTCTCCTTCCATTTTTAGGGAATTCCACCACGTCTGGTACAACTGGCACAACTGTCTGCCATGCATCGGAGAGTCAGTAATCAAAAAACCCTATTTTTATGTTAGGGACTATAAAACCAATACCAGATATTTACTGTCTGACCATAAATTATATGGTTTTAGTCAGTGTTTTTTAATTGGATGACTTTGGTCTCTGTGTAAATCTGATTGAATGAATTGAACAAAAAAAATCGACAAGTTGAAACGAAAAAAAGTCGAATTTTTAGAAATGAAAAAAAAATTTGTAAACAGTCCTCAGGCAAAAAATGGTTCTATTTCTAGTGGTCAGATAAAAGTGTTGCCAAAAAAACTTTTCAAAGCTTTGCTCATTTTCTTTTAGTAACGCCGTTATTGATCAAATTCCACCAAAATCTCCAAATTGTACACTACATGTTTAATATTTTAAAATCATTTTATTGTTTTCCCTCGATTGAAGTGAATTCCATCAATTCTGGCAACACTGTTCTTAGTTAGCTATTAAAAATATCTCTTTAAAATATCTTTTAAAAGTTGCAAAAAAAAGTTAACTTAATGTTGTTATATTTCTTTCTTTGTTTAATTTTGTATTTGGCAATTTAGGTAAAACTTAAATTAAGTTGGACTAGTCTTAAACAAAAACAGATCCCCTGTTGTGTCAAAGAAGTTCTGACTGTTAAGTAAAAACAAAATAATTTTTCATTAAATAAAATCACTCAACTTCTGTGGTGTTTGATAGTCAATAGATCAAAACAATTGTTACAAAAAAAAGTTTATTATTTAATTATTCATTAATTGTTTAACTTCTTAATTTACAACTTTAAAAACTTTTAAAAATAATTTGTTCAAATCCTACATGTTAATGAATGAATAGAGTTTTAGATGTGAAAAACAATTTCAAAATTTAAGTTTCCAAGTATTCTTTATTATATATTATATTATATATTATTTATTATTTATTCAGAGTTGCCAGAACTGGTAGAATTTCTCAAAAATGTAAAAAAATTGCCTTTAAAAGTTCCTTAAAGGACTTTTAATTAGTTGATTGATCTTGTTTTTGGTGAAATTTTATGAACATTCTGGCAGCACTTGATCATTTTATACGTACAATTTACAACTGTAAAATTTCACACAATTTTTTTTGCATTTGAATCTAGAATATTATTACATGTCAAAAAACTTGTCCTTTACTGTAGAAATTTTTTTTATAAATGCTCGAATCTACAAGTACAGCCAGTTGCATAAATAAAGATATTTCTTCGCATATGTCCAATGAGCAATGGCTATGTGACCAAGGCTTAATCATATTTGATACAATTCTTTATTGAGTATTGTTATTGTTTTTGTCAGCAAAATATTTTTAAATACATTTACCTTTTGTGATTTTAAATAAATGTTTAATATTTTTGCCCAATATTGATCACTTTTTAAAACGTGATTGTAGTTATATTAATAATATTTGTAATATAATAATATTTAAATAATTATTACTTAACTTAAGATAATATAAATATTTGCTTTTCATTATAAAATCCCTTACCATGTTAAATATATATGTGGTCCCTGTGATTTATTTATAATTACTTTTAAAATTTGGACATTTTGTGTAAATTTGATCTTTTAATTTTATTACAAATCATATTTTTTATGAATAACCGATCAATTACATAACTCCTTAAATGACCAGTGTTGCTAGAATTAAGACGAAATAAAGTACACTTTTGGGAATTCCACCAGAACTCAATACTGTCAATGCGTCACAATTTGATTTTAATTTTGACACTAATTTTTAAAAGTAATTTTAAAAACATTCAATTTTATTACTTTTTAAAAAAATCATTCGATATAATTGTTTCCTTTATTATAAAAATTTTAATTCAATCGAATTTTTTTTGTATTCTGGCCTATGTTAGAAATCAATTTTCCGAAAAAGTAAAAATAAATAAATAAAATATTGTTTAAGACAGGTAACAAATATAAAAGGTACTAACGTCTAATATTTATTCAGTTTATTTTTTTGGTAATGTCATTGTGAAGAAATTTAATTTCAAATTGTTTTTGTTCTATCTATCCATCCACCTATGTATCTATGTATCTATGTATCTATCCATCTATCCATCTATCCATCTATCTATCTATCTATCTATCTATCTATCTATCTATCTATCTATCTATCTATCTATCTATCTA
>LR039031.1:0-14582 GCA_900607525.1 Apocyclops royi
TTTTTTTTTTTTGCATAAGAAATGTAAATTGCCTTTAAAATTTGAATATTCGAAAAAATAAGATTTGAAATCCGTGCATCGACAAATTTGTTCACACTCGAACTCCCACAGACTCAAATAAAAATCTTTTGAAAAAAAATTGATAGTAGCAGATTAATTGATTGAACATCGACATAATTATATCAAAACTCCATTTTTGTTTCCTTAATAAATAAAGTTTCTCCAAAAATTTATTTACAAGTTTCTCAAAGTTAAGTCCACACTTGTACAATAAAGAAGAAAATTGACTTTGCAAGAAAAAATAGAAAATCAATTGTTATAAATGAATTGAAAGTGGACAAATTCAATGAGAAAATTAAAGTAATTTTTTCTATTCAAAGTTTTTGAATGACTTCAGAAAATTTACTATCTTTTCAATGAACGCTTGTTTGGATAAAATAATTTCATTCATTTTATCAGGTAGGTACATGGTTTTACAGGAAAAGTATGTTTTTTTCTGTGTGGCCTCCACCCACCATGTAGACATTTTCTACATTTGAGTTTATGTTGATATTATTTTAAATTAATTTTATATTATATATTATACATATATATTTTTTTAATTAATTATTTGGTGTTGTGATCCATAATACCAGTATATACGACAATGACTGTGATGATTTCCGAAATAAATATTTACAATATTTACAAGTTTTATTTATCGACTGTTCGGTTTACAGCTTCGTTCGGAACTGAATTTTCTAGCTCACGTGGACCAATCAAAAATGAGCAAAATCATGAATGAAATAACGCCCACATGTGTGTGGGTCAGCTGGGACAATGTGGCAGGAAGTAAAATCGATAACAACAGAAATGTAGATTTCTTAATATACATTAATTATACATTTACAAACTTTATTTTGAAACACCGACTTTTGTTCATTCGTAAAAATGAAACCAGTTGTGCTTAAAATGTCGACAGGAATTTCACCAAAATTTTGTACATATGCTCGATTCAAAGTTTCCTTTAAACACAAGCTCAGGTTAATTTCTTTAAGGATTTCCCCAGATATACATAGCAACACTGATTATACAACTTAATTTTATTCATAATTTCTATTAAGAGATAATAAATACTTTTTATTTAGGTAATTAACCACAGGTATGTTTTTATTTCACACCTACTAAACTATTCAAGATCTTATGTGTTCTTACAAGCGAACATTTCACTTCTTAAGCGAATTGGCCTCTGATAATAAAAGAAAGGAATATTTTATTCGCTATCTCGCTAAAATTTTCCTCTGTCAATAGAAAATGGAAGTTTGGGTGAAATATCTGATGAAACATTCTGAAAAATGACAAAAAAGTGTGCAGGACTTCTAATGGTCTTTTTTTTACAGATGAGAAAGTACCTTCCCCACAAAAAGACAAAAAGAAAAAGAAGAGAAGAGAAAAGAAAAGAAAAGAAAAGAAAAAAGGCAAACATATAGAAAGAGAAATGTAATTGATCTAGTAAAAAAAGTAATAAAAGAAGAAGCACACAGATAAAAAAAAAGAATCGATTGAAAGATATGAACACGGGGAACCTGCTGTGATCCATTTGAAGAAAAAAAAATTTTTTAATGTCTCTCATTTTTCTATTTTTGACTGGTACGGCCATTTTTTTGCATTTTATTTTTCATGGTAAGGTATAGGATGTTGCGTATTGATACACATTGATTTTATTCTTTAAAATTTGAGCTGTTGTTTCTGTTGCTACATCTAGTTGAATTTCTTAAATTGTCAGTGTCGCTGGATCTGGTGGAATTACTTAAATGGGATTTTGTTCATTCTTTGGTGGAATTTTCAATACATCTTTTGCTGCACCGATATTATGACATTTTTCAAAACACAAAAATTTTCATCGTTAAGTTTCGTACTTCCACCTGTAATCTATGTTATAAAAGTTATTTTACTTGAAAATCCACGTTACGATTGAAAAGCTAGACCAGTTTATAAGATTTTCCTTTTTTAATTGAAGTGGACGGCTTAGTTGTATCATACGATCGTAATTTTTTATAACATTGGTACCCAACCCACCACCACTTCTAAGGTAGACCGTTAACTTTGATTTTAATTCTGATTTTAATGCTAGACTGTACTTTTTGAAAATTGTAGGTTTAAGTATTTTTCTTGAATGTTTTTATTTTCAATGAGCTTTAAACAAATTAGTTTTAATTTCAAACTTGAAAAAAATGCATTCAGAGTTGAAAAGAAAAGAAATGAAAGAAGAGAAAAAGAAAAATGGGTCAGAAGTGAGCTTGTCAACTTATTAGGGATAATTTCGAGAACCTAAAATCTCGATTTCGCAAAATTGTAAAGTTTGACAAGAAGACTGATGAAATTATCGAATGAAAACTTTTAGCATTTCATCAAATTTTTACAAGCAGACGATAGTCCAAAATCGTCCTTGGCAATTTTTAAGATAAAAAATCGCCAATGTGAACAAGCCTTTAGGTAACTAGGTGCCAAGTGAAATAGTTGGAGGTAAAAATAGTCCGCCTGCTAGCCTAGCTATTTTCAGTAGCGCCAGAATTAAAATTAGAATCTCACCAAATTCTGAATAGAATGTTTAGTTAGGACTTAAAATTTCATTCATGACATGGGAATTCCACCAGATGTGGTGCTACTGGCTAGGTGCAAAATGATCATGATTATTTTATTTTATCAATTGTGAGTTCGAAGAAAAATACCCGACATATCCCTACATAGAAAATGCAGATTCGCAACACATGCAATGGTTCTCAATTTTTTTGTCATAAAAAAATTATTTTTTTTACTTCGGTCGTGAAAGCAGAGGCTTTTTTTAAATATAAAATTGCAAAATTCATGACCTTCAAATCGCACTTCACTATCAACATGAGTGTTGCCAGTTTGAAACACTTTTATTCGACATTTTCTTCTCTTTCATTTGGCAACACCGATCTTTAAAATTCGTGGCTTTTTCCTAAAAAATGAATTTTTAGTATTTGCGTCTAAACAGGAATTATTCCCATTTGGGTGAAATTTTGATGACATTTTTGTGGCAGTATATGTCCTAATGTTATAAGTGCGAGTTTGTAGTGATATTAGTAGGCTGAAAATGTTTTAAAAAATAAAAAAATGAGTATATAATATTATTTTAATGATTTAATGCTTTTCACCTCAGAATTTTTAGTCTAGAATTTTTTTAAATTAGAAATTACAGATGTGAATAAAAGTTTCAGCTTGCGACAATTTTACATTTCGACAAAATGGGTAATGCGGTAATTTGAAATATTATAGAATATACGGTACTCAGTTGAGGAAAAGTGAAAACCAAATACAAAGAAAATCTCAAGTTTACTGTTTCACTTAATTCAATAAAACTGGAATGATAAATCATGTTTAAAGATATTTAACATAGAATGATATTTATTCCTTTTTTGGTGGAATATTCTAACGTTTCTGGCACCACCGACAACAGCCTGTGGGTGCCAAAAGTCAGATGCATTGAGTGACATTTTGTGACCCCGTTAGTCATTAAAATACTTGTAACGTAAAACTTTTTTTAAGGTATAAAAGAGTCTAGCTTTTTTTCGGCGTAACAAAAAGTGGAAAGAATCGATTTTTAATGTGTTCGTCGTTGTAATATCATTTTTTGATTGTTTCATATAATTTCTTTATAAATTAAATTTCTTTTTTTTCAGATATTTACATACTCCCCCTGTCATTCTCTCTCTTTCTTTTTGTTCTGTAATTTTATGTTATAATTTTTTACTAACTTTTTACATTTTTCTTCTACTTCTTTCCCTCCTCTTACTTTCTTTTTGTTTTTTCTTTCTTTCATTTCATTTTTTTGTTGTTGTTTGACTTCCAGTGATGTTGTTTGATAGTAAGCCACGCCCACGTAGAGTCACAGTGCAGACATTATCATTATTGAAGCAAAAAAAAGTCAATCTTTGTTACGAAAAAAAACCAAAATGAGAAACAACTATTGTAAGTAATGACCTAGAAATAACTGATCTTGTTTATTGTTATAATGAACTAGCTTTTTGTCTTGAAATTTTCCGAAAGAAAGTACAGTCTAGCAAAAAAAATGTGATCTAGATATACGGACAATCTTAATTATCAAATTTTGCACAAACTAACATTATTCAAAAGTGTTTTAGCTTGATTACATAATAACGCATAATCTCATGATCAGGTTGGTCACTTGAAGGGGGTATGTTCATGGTGCACACACACAGGTAAGTAATACAAATACACACATGCAAAATTTAATAATACAACCAAAGTATACATGACATGCAAAATATGTGTGTACACCGTACATATACGTATGTAACAAAGGACTTGGTGGTTCAGAGTCTTACACAAGCAACTTCCACATATGTCTGAGTTACTTGCCTGTATAGTATGTATATACTATATGTATGTATTCAATTCAACGCAATGGGTATGTATGTGCCTGAGATGAAATGAGAGCCCCACTTAGCTACTGAAGCTGTGTGCCTATATTTTATGTTAATGTCATAATATTCAATTTTCAAAAGCTTTCTTCAGCGATCTAAGGCATTTGCATTCTAATTTTTTTTTGGTCTCAATTGACTTTGGTATTACTTTGAGTTAAAATACCTCAATGAAACTTCATAAAAAGTCAAGATTTGAAAATTATAGGTAGTCTTTATACGAAATCATGCCACAAAGGTGGTAAATAGTCCAAGCTTTGACTGTAGTTTCATTCAGGTATTTTCATTCCTAATAATGCCAAAGTGAATATGTAGCAATGCCGCTCTCTACCCGGACGCGTTTTTTTGCCGCCCTAGTACGGACATCCGGACAACCATATTCTGGGGAAAAATTGTTTTTTGGCACAACCTGTCCAGATCACCTGTCCGGACAAAGTGTCAAGGGAAGGAGGGATACTTTATAACGCCCGTGCCATACAAAGATTTATTTTTTATCAATAATCACTTTTTTCTTCGCGCAGACAAGGTTCTCTTAATTATTCGTTCGATCTCAACGAAGACGATCTCTTTCTTTGTCAACCTCGATTTTAGCTAGAATTTCCGAGCACGGGCCAACATAAAAACTTGATGTCCCTTGCTTTTTTACGTCCCTGTTGTAAATTTAAAATTCTAAGGGGCTGCGTGGCGTAACGGTTAAAGAGGACAGCTTACGATTGGAAGGTCTTAGGTTCGAGCCCCTGCCTGGGACAGAAGATGGAAAAAACACTTTCTTTTTCATTTATTAAGCCAAAAAGTTTGTCATTTACATAAATGGTTGTACTCTTAATAGATCAATATATTGCATACTGACACAAGGGTTGAAATAAATGAATTCAATAGAATCTGATATACCCTTCGCCCGAGTCAGCCCGCACGTCAGCCCGTAACTTTATTCAGGGTGGGTATTCACGGGGCCCCGGTATTCACAAAGCAAAATCCAACGAGATTTCTTAAAATTTTACTATCATCTTTTGTGCTTTTCAATACAGTTTTAGATTTAGATACTTAATACAGGCATGTTAAATCTACGAATTTTTCTTAATTTTTCGTCACTTCTTCTGTGAATTCCGCCCCAACTAATGTTGGGTTTCGCCAAGTACTTTTTCATCGTTGAAAAAAATCATTCAGGCATTGAAATATCTAACGTAGAATTTCTAAGTTATACTTTTCCTAGATATTCAATAAAAAACAATCTATCTTGCATAGACATTTGGAATATAGGAAAAAAATAATTGCAAAGCATCTCTAAATCTCCACTGAGTCGGAAAGTGGAAAGTTATAATTGTGTATCGCAAAATGTACTGAATTGTCATCGTGTGACGAAACCCTAGCCCTCGATGGATTCACCAATATTCGTGATGTACTTCTCATGTGAAAGTAATTTCCTTTTACAGACAACCACCAAAAAGAAGAAATATAAAAAAATGCCCTTGTTCAGATAAGCTTTTGTGTTTCCTTTTAAAGAGATTTTGAATAGAATTGGTTTGAATAACATAGTCATCCATTGTTTGCTCTCTCTCTCCTATGAAAATTTCACTCGATAGCGTTGATAATTTGTTAATTAAAAATTTTTCAAAAAAAAGTTCAGATATCGAGGTGTTGCCAAAAAATCTGCTTTTAAAAATTGATTGGGGTACTTTTGGTACATTTGTGCCAAGTTTGGTGGAATTTGCCGGACAATAAATCTTGGCTTGAAATGTTTGGGTTTTTTTGATTTGACATTTCTGGCAGCACTGTCTTATTTGATGCTACTTGTCAATGTCATAAAGATGTTACAATCGATTAAGGAAAAGAAAAAAAATATTTATCTATAAATCAGTATAGCTTTTTTCAGCTAAAAATCAATTTGACTCCTGTCGTCAATGTCATAAAATAATTACGCTGTCTCACTATCAAAAAAAGTAAAATTTTGCTTTACTAACAAACTTGTCTAGCTTAACGTTGATATCTGGTCGAGTGTTTACAAATGGTCTCATGAAAATCTTAAGAAATGTTTCATATTTAATGCAGCTGTCGAATTTATTTCAATTAAATTCAACTAAATTTTAAGATGACAATGAACACTATCAATCCATGGTGAAAAATAAACGCCGTGTTTGGTAGAAATGCCCAAAACCCCATGTAATGTTAGTTTTCAATGCATAACCTCGTTTGGCAACATTGCCTTTGTTTTATGTAGATCTATGTTCCAATATTCCAATCAAGATTTATAAAGTAAAGGTTGGTCACTTAGCCAATTTTCTGATAATCTTCATATGACATCATCACATGCAGGTAGTAATTATAGCAGGCCATATCTTGAACATTTAAGGTTTCACAGAAATTTCTTTTTGATCTTTTTACTTCTAGTAATATTTAAGTTTATGAAAAGAAAAGGCTTTGAGTTAAAATTCTTTGGTATTTAAGAATAAAGCTCTCAAAATTTGCGCGTGATGATGTCATCAACCATGTGTCCGCTAAGGTAAAGTGCCTAAGTGACCAACCTTTATTGTATAAATCTTTGTTCAAATGTTCAATCCAAAGAATTCAATATTTGTTGATTCTTTTATATCTGACTGTGGACGATTCATTTTTCTGGTTTCCAGTTTGAGCGTTCATAAAAGTTTCATTCGAAATCATTTGCAATTTTTTTTCTTATCTAGATTTTCTAGAAGTTAAACGACTTAAGCTATAAGTTACTCTATATGGCATATGAAATTGAGGATTATTTTTATTTTGTAGTCAAGTCTTCTGTGCACTTTAGTGTACATATACATTGTAAAATGTCTCATATGTCATCAATTTATGTCGACGTTATACAACACAAATTATCAATAATGCACAACATTTTCTTCCCGAGCAAATTAGACCTCACACAAGAGTGGATTTTGTACATCATAATTTTTTTTATGTTTTTTATGGCCACGAAACAAACTAAAAAAAAAGCAAGATTTGTGTATCTAAAAATTGACTTGAAATGCATTGATGTCGAAGAAGAAAAAAATATTTCTTTATTACTTTAGTGTACTTGAATTCACTTAATTATTTTTTTCGCCAAGACCATCTGCGATCTTCTTTTGTTTTCTTCTCAAAACAGGAAAACCAGACGGGAACCGGAAGCTCAAAGAGCCTTTCAGAGTGAAAGAAAGCGCTTGGGGAAAAAGCACGGAGTTCGTTTTCTCATGAAAGCGTTATTTGTTGATTCGCTTGAGAGCGCGTGGTCGCAGTTCCCAACAAAAAGTTTAACATGTTGTGTGAAATATTCCTGTATTTAGTTTTGGTGAAGAAAAATTTTGTAACTTGTGTGATTTTGGAAAACTGAATACTTTTAGGAAGTAAGTTGAATTTTTTCTACTATCTTCCAACTTTAATTTTACTGAATGGAATGTCTCATGTGTTTAGCACAGAAGCAGCAAAGAAATTCCTTTTAAACATTTTGATTCAAATATCTAATACTTAAATTGTGAAGGTCGGCAATGTTCATTGCTGCCAGAAATGTTACCTGAATTCCACCAAAATCTAAACAAATAAAACCTATTTCAAACCCCAATTCATGGGTTCGAGTTTTTTAGTTTCATATTTAAAGGATTTCCCACATCTGGCAACACTGGATATGCAAGACAATTTAAGCAAATAGCATGTTTAAATTATAATTTAATTTGGGGAAATTTTGAGGACATTTCCGGCAACACTGGTCACAGTCATAGACATAGAAATATCTTGACAGAGCACACTTATTATTTATAAAAATGTTACTACAGATTATTTGGCACTGCATACAGGACAAAAACAGTGCGACTAGATACACGTGTACGTATCTATTTCATAACTTGGTCACACTGCTTTGGTCCTGTATGCTGTGCCAAATAATATGTAGTAACAGTGTTTTGAACTAACAAGCAGTGCATCCAGGCAGGCACGGTCTAAGATTAGTCTAGGTATGTTCAATGTTTATGGTCACAGCTTAAGGTAGCTTGAAGCTGTTCCAACTGGCCGCATTTTCAAATGCAATTACATTTTCTGTTAATGGGCGGAGTCACCAGCCTCCCTCTGCTCAAAGTTAGCAGAGACAACTAAAATAGAGATGTGACCTTAAATCTCGAGAAGCAGCTTTGACTGCTAAAGATTTTAGTTCACAAAATGACTTTAAAGAAACTCTAACTAGCCCTACCTCTAAGCTGAAAATGTTTCACGAGTTCTTTAAACCATTTGAAACTCAAAGTTATTTTTAAGGATAATCGACTATTTGGGAGTGGCTACATGATAGTTCCTATAAAAATATAAAAGCATTAATTTCTAGTTGTGACCAATGGAAATATTATCTCAAATATCTGGAACTGTCAGAAAAGTCAACGATATCCCACCAAAATTTTATTTTAACATTTTTGAAGTCACGTCTATGTCATCCAAGTTTTTGGTTTGAATACTACCAAACTGGCAACACTTCAAGACCAGTGCTACCAGAAATGAGACTTTATTTCACCAAAAAATATCACAAAATGTAATTAAAATTGCCTAAAATTACTCAATTTGCAATTTCGAATGATTTCCACAAAATCTGGAATCACTGTTCAAGGAGCTCTGCTGAGAGAGGTTTGATTTAAATTAAAAGTTTGTTGATTCAAAAACCGAAATGTTTTAAAATTTCGATGATGAAGTTATTTTCTGAGGGGAAGTCATATCGTTGCAATATCAAATTGTTCTAATGAGAGCTCTGGGCTTGGATCCGTACCCATAGTATATAGTATATCTGGTTTTATAAAATTTCAATATTTTCAATTTACAACAATTTTACATTGGAACATTGACACAGAAGCATTCGACAGGATTTAAAACTCATTTACATTGACCCAGTGCAAAGTAGATTTCACTGTTAGTTTATAATAATATTATTTTTTATTTGTTTTCCAATCTTAGTTTTTGGCACTTGTAACTGTGAGGAGTATCAAAGTGAAAAATTCTTTTAAAAATTCTCAAAATTTTCTAAAATTTCTTTTAATGGTCTCAAAAACATTACGAACTGTTCCGATGAAGCCAGTAGACCGTTTAAAGAAAATTTCATAATTTTTCACGTCATTCCAATTAAAAATTAATGAAAGCTATTTTTTTACGTTAACAACGTGATTGGTATCAGTGCAAACTTTCGGAAGAATTTTTAGTCTCTGCTAAAGGAATGTCAATTAACTATTTACAGGTAGCAAAGCGAATGCTTTCAAGTTAATTAACTTGAAGAAACGGTATAAGCTATACATTCTCAAAATCTATTATTATTTTTTAGTCTTGTTACGAATTGTCGCAATTGCCAGTTTGTTGCAATGTAGAATTACTGCAAGTATAAAATTTAGAACTGCCCTTTAAACTTTAAAACACGGAATAAGCTAACCTGGTTTAAAAAGGCTATAGAAATCGCGACAATTTTACAACGCAACAATCTAGGAATAGCTAAAAGGGGATTCAATCCACTCATAGTTTAAAATTCGAGTTGAAATGGATTTGATAACTCAATAATTCTATGATTTAATTATCCTTGCTCTGGGTTATTTATGACTACATAGGAACCTGTATTAGGTTACGTTTCTCAATTGAGGCTTTAAAATTTTTAATTTCCTATAACCAGTGCTGCCAGAATTTTGTAAAGGTGGAAAACTACATACAAGCTTTTTTATGTTTGAAGGGAGTTCAAATACATCGATGGAAAATTTGGTTCTAAATTTTGGGGAAAAATTGTTTAAATTTCTGGCAACACTTTTTACGATTAGCTGTTTTTACACGATGGATTTACAATCATCGTAATATGTTGCTCGTCCGTTTGTTCAACGTACGATTTCGTAAGTTGAGGTTAAGAGGGACGTAGGTAAAACTTATGACAATATTCATGTACAAACATCTCATAAGTTGATCGTACCCGTTAAATCATGAAAAAAGAATTATTGAAACCACTTTTATTATCCTAACAAAAGTCCGTCAGTTTTTGGTGATAGCCATGCATTGGAACTTTCAAGTGTGCCACCACAACCATTACAAAATATTGGTTTCCTCAAGCATTTGGCTACAAGGCTAAAATAAAGTGGATTGATGGCACAAGCAACTCAACCATTAGTGGTTTACAAATTATGTTTGACCTGTACCAGAGCTGAGCCTCATTTTTTCGTCTTTTTTTCCCATGCACCATCAAAATTAATGATTCTGACCAATGTTGCCAGATATTGGGAAATTGCCCCAGAATAATCTTTTACTTGTAGCATAAGTTTATGAAAACTCCCCGATAATGGATAAATATTTTTGGAGAAATTAAATTTTTTATATTTTTGGAGAAATTAAATTTTTTATATTTTGGGAAATTTTAATGTTTTATTTGGCAACATAGTCCACTTCAAGTGATGCCAGCTTTGAAGGAATTCACCTGAATAAAAACTTCAACTCGTAAGATTGAATTAAAAAAATCTCATAATTTTATGAAATATTTCTAAAGTAATTATAGCTTGTCAATAACCCCTTTATAGAATTTAATCAAAGCTGAAAGATATATGATGAAATTTTTTTTATTTAGAATTAATTAGATTATTCGAAATGAGAAGAGGAAAAAAAAGAAAAAAGAGAGACAAAAAAAAGATTACCAATACAGAAAAAAAATTAAACAAAGTTAGAAACAGAATAGAAACTCAAAAAGAACAAGGTAAAGACAATAAAATAGAAAAACAAAGACAGAACAAAGAAAGTTAGAACAGGAAGAGAAAGAGAAAGGGAAAAACAAAGGGAAAGAATGAAAAAAGAGAGAAAAAAGAACATAGATAAAGAAAAGAAACTATAATCAAAGAAAGAAGAAAAAATAATCAAAGAATGGCATCAACAAAGAGAATTTTAATAAATCCAATCTTCGGCTTTCTGTCAAAAATGTCAAGAAGTCATTTTTTTACAATATGAAAAAAATAATCTTGATTTTAAAATAGAATTGCCATGATGTATTCAGATAATAATTTTCTTTTTCAAAGGTCTGCATGAAAATTTTTATTTTCCGACTAATGGCTATGAATTTTCACATGAGATTTATTTCAAAGATTTTAACTTTTTATTCGATATTTTTTATATCAATCATAAAATTTATTGAGCTAAGTTTGCTAATAAATTTATTGTCAAAAAGTTTTATTTGGCAACACTGTTGTGACATGAAGGCACACACTGGCTTGAAAAATTTATTGCCAGAGTAAAAAAAAAAAGATTTTGAATCGTTTAACGTACATACTTCCGAAGCGAGAGGTTTAACAGTGAAAGCACTCTAATGATATTTATGACTGCTGTAAAAATGCAGGAAAACTATCATTCATATTTAGCCGTGTCCATTTGTTCTTTTTTTCTCTTTACTTTTGATAAAAATTTATGAAATTTTAAAAGATTTTAAAAGAAAAATGGATATATAGAGAAAAGGAAAGCCAAATCTGGTTGTTCTCGAAAATGATTGAAGCAAATAAAGAGGGGCTAATTGAATCAAAATTTGAACTGGTTTTAAGTGGTTTCTTAACGAGTTCGCTTTTTTTTGTCCCGAAAATGTCGTTAGGTTTCTAAAAGCTTTCTGATAAAAAATCTCGAAGTGAAAAGAGCAGAGTTTGTCTTTACGGAAAAATAAAGCTAAATTAAACATTTAAACTTTTTGAAAGGGTAGACCAGTTTAAAAATAAACCCAGGTTAGTTAATTGCACTTTTGAACTTAAGATTCAATAACAAAGGAACAACGTAATTATATTTCATAATTCTGTGTAATGTATATTAAATATTTATTGAAAAAGCTTTACTGTAAGTTGATTTGTTTCTTAACTATATGAATTTTTAAAGTTAAATGTGAATATGTGTAGTGTTTCAATACATAGACTAACGTATTAGAGCTTTACAGGACAGCTAAGTTGGTCACATTTTGAATAGTCTCATATTGTCAAAAATTCGATATTTTGAATGAAAAGCTTTCAAATTAAAAAAACAAAAACAATTCTTCTATGGAACCAGAACCTCTATCCCTGACGGGGGCACCTGAATTCCATTGCTACTAAATGGGAATGGCGACAATTTCATTTGGCGACTATAGAAACCACATCTCATATATGTAACGCTTCTTTTTTACAATATCAGTTCAAGAGTTTTAGATTGCTGACGCATTTCAAGAACAATAGAGGAGGCATTATGTTCATTTCAATCTGAGCTTTTGTCTTTAGTCCCTCATAGAAATTTTTGCTGATCAAGATAAATGAGTTTGTATTCTTTTGCTGCTATGCAAATGATTAAAGGATTTTTTTTTTTGAAAATGATTTACTCAGTGGTGCAACAGTGTTGCCAGAAATGTCATCAAAATTTCCCCAAAATCGGAACAAAACATTCTATGTTCCTTTAAAGCCCCCTTTAGACACGAAAGTTCGTAGTTCCGATTGTACATAATTTCCCCTAGTCTGGCAACACTGGGTGCAAGATCCAGCAATATTAAGAAATATATTTCATTTCATTTCATTTATTTCGACCCATGAATCAATATACAATACAATGTATCAATCTGTTAAGGGTACAGCAACTTTTATGCAAATGAAAAACACAAATTCAGCTTAACAAATGAAAAGAATGTGTACTTTTTTTAATCTTCTGTCCCAGGCGGGGGCTCAAACCTGGGACCTTCCAGTTGTGAGCCATTCACTTTGACCATTACGCCACGCAGCCCCCTTTAATTCAGTTTTTATCCAAAAAAAAAGTATTTTGAAAAATAAAATTCATAAATACGGTTTAGTTTTGACGTTTTAATGAGGCCATTGCTGCCAATCTCATTTTGTCTCAACGGGGGATCTCGGTGTTCCCAGCAGGGTTAAGAGCTGATTTATAATATATGGAAAGTTAATTTATTAACTTAATAAGCTAACTTTTCCTAGTAATCAAGTGTTTAAATTTTAAAAAATACAATTTCAAAATTTACAAAGGCTGACAATTCCACATTGCGACAATAAGGAAATGCGACAATTTGAAACTTGACCATAAATAGCTTTGAAATAAATCCCTTGCAATTTGCAATTGGAACTTCTGTACCGTAAGGTGACTTTATGAAATTTTGTCAGATTTTGGTGGAATTTTGATAATATGTCTGGCAATACTGAAATATTCCTTTTGAAAATTACGACTCTTAAAATTAGAGGTTCTGTCTTGAATCCAGTCCAGCAAAAAAATGAGTAAACCGTAAAAAAATGTTCAACGCTGATCTGACCTAACCTAAATTATTAATCTTACTTAAGTGAATTTTACTCGTGGATCAATGATTATCTGACTAGGGTGCAGCACAAACCTGTTACGAGCCTGGGCAGTCGTTTAGCTGCCTGACAGAAATGAGGGGGGGGGGATAGGGTAGCCCGCCTATGTCGACAACCGAGGAGGCTGTCACATTTCGCATTTTGTCGCAATTTACATGTCCTTGGTAAGGTTTGGGACCTTGTCTGGTGTACGCCGCAGGGCAGGGCAGGGAAGGCAGAGCAGGGCAGATTATTATTTCAAATTTAAATAATACAATTTTTACAACAATACGTGAAATGTGAAGCATGACCTCAGATCATATTGGCATGTTAGGTCACCTAAAATTTAAAGCTGATTATTTCTAACAGGTTGTAATTAGAAAAAGAAAGTTTTTCTTCGTAACAACAAAAAGAAAAAAAAGTCAGGTCTTTGCTATTTTTTTCTGAGAGAGTAGATAAGTCCATGGAGACTGAGACTGAAAGCTACCAATTATGGTTGAAGCCGTCTCTTGGGTGTAACATTAAAAATAGGGAATACATACAAAAACACGAATTGTATGAGAGATTAGGTAAAAAGAAGGACACGCAAATGAAAGAGAAAATCTTAAAACTCGGTCGTGTGTGGTTTTTCTAAAAAAAACGCAAAAGTATCAAATGATTAGAAATTCAATATTTAGGGAAGGTTTCAAATTGTCGCATTTCTCACATGGTCGCAAGTTCAAAGTTGTCGCGGTTGCTTACTTAGTACAAAGTATTTCTCTATATCTTTATGACGCAATACAAATCGTGTTCAATCCTGTCTATTCTTGTTTGAACGTGTTCAGATCAGATCTAACTTGGAACGGAATAAGTGGGGGCCTAT